>JAGGNH010000100.1:0-195293 GCA_026586065.1 Dioscorea zingiberensis | reverse complement strand
ATGATAATGTACCATTACGTAGAGCCAAAAACACACGGTTTTGAAGATATTGTTTATACCTGGACTCGGTTCCAAGCCCAAATCGTGCCAAAAGTTTATACCAAAAGACAATGTCACACTTTACAAGTACAAATAGGTTGATAGTTATTTATAAAATAGAATGATCGAAGTTTGGAGTAAAATCCAAAGTTGCAAGACATATGTAGTGTTTGAAATGAATGTAGATCCCCATCATGTAATTCTCTTTTAGCTTTGTACCCAACGTGATTAAAAGTGTTCTTTTTTGATTGAATGTAGACTGCCGTCAGAATCATTCTTATATTGTGTAATTGCGTAATAAATGTAGGTATACATATAAATAAGTTTTCATCAATTAAAAAATTTATGATGTATAATACTCATTTATGTGTTATGTATATATATACCATGTGAAGTGATAATTATGTTTTTCTCGTAGTCGGCTATATTGGAGTGTAAGTGTATTTTACTTAGAGATATTTGAGTACACTAAATTAAAATAATAACATATCAAAGTTTCCACTTTCAAATTTGTCTATGATGACATCTTAATTCTTTGCTAGATTATACATTATGATTTCAATCTGAGAATCAATGTAGAATTGATGCTAAAGAGAATGTACTTGTTGGAAACTTTTTAGGATTTCTTCTTTATTTGTCTTTCAATGGGTAGATCTAAAATCTGCAAGAACAATATGGAAGAATTGAAAGTTGGAGTTTTCGGAGTGGGGTAAAGATAGAGGCGTAAGTTGGTTCTTCTAGTTTTAGGAAATATTGGACATAAAGAAAAATTGGTACATTTAGAATTATCTCGAAAAAGCTGTTCCAAAGGCGGTTGCATGTGGTGCTTGGCTTTGAAGAAGTTAAGTTTACAATTGCTGTATATATGTTGAGTATGCTCGGCAAAAAGGCTTTGGTATCACAAAAAAAGTACTTAGATTAGGTGATGATGGACAGGTTAAAATATTACACGCTTTGCATGTATAAGAGAGGTGGCAAAAGAATATCTTAACATCGCAAAAATGCTTTGAACCCAAGGCTATCTACCAAGAAGTTAATTGTCCCTACCAAGATTAATGTTATTGTTGGCAAATGATAAGAGCTTTTACTATTTCTAGTGCTCATTTGGAGCATAATCATGCACTTAGTCCACAAAGAAATCTCAAGTTTCCAAAGGGTGTGTGTAATAAAACAATGGATACATATGCGTCAAAAAAGAAAAACTTGAATTAAGCCATCCAAGCCAGTGTATAAGAAAAGTTTCAAAGTAAAAAATTTTCATTCCTTAGTTGTTGAAAGTGGGGGGATATGAAAATTTGACACATATACCTTTAGAAAGAAAGCATTGCTTAGGAACTATATTGCTAAAAGCAAGGCAATTCAGACTTGAAGTTGGAGATGCCGAGGCACTTGGCAAATTACTTCTCTCAAGCATGCAACCGTAAAGAAATTCAAATTTTTTTCTACATTTGATTGACATGGATGAGGAAGGTCGGTTAAGAAATGTATTTTGGGCAGATGCAAGGTCCATAGCGTGCTTATGAAGCATTTGGTGATGTTATATCTTTTGATACAACATACTTAACTTGAATATAAGTATGACATGCCTTTTTGTTCCGAATTTGTTGGCGTAAACCATCAATGGACAAGCAAATGTATGATATTTGGATGTATGGTTTATTGTCAAAATGTTGAAGATCTGAGAGTAAAATTTTATTTGGTTGTTTAAAACTTGGCTAGGATGTATTGTCACGGCAAGGCACCTAAGGCGATCATTACAGATCAATGCATGGTCATTCAAGGTGCAATTAGAGTGGTTTTCCCGAATTCTCATCACCGTCTTTGCCTTTGGCATATCATGAAAAAGGTTCCCGAGAAGCTTGGAGGACTAACTGAATACAAAGCAATTAAGAAAATATTGAAAAGCATCATTTATGAAGCAGTAGATATTCAAGAATTTGAAGACATTTGGTTGAAGATGATGAAGGACTATAATATCGAAAAAAATGAATGGCTGAATTCCTTATATAAAAATCGTCATCGTTGGGCTCCTATATTTGTTAAAGAGTTTTCTGGGCTGGGATGTCTACCACTCAAAGAAGTGAAAGCATAAATGCTTTTTTTGATGGTTATGTTGGTCCAACAACATCATTGAAGCAATTTGTTGAGCAGTATGATAATGCCTTGAAAAGTAAGATTGAGAAAGAAAACAAAGCTGATTTTGCTTCATTTAACTCAAGTTTTCCAATGATGACTGATTGTTATTTTGAGAAGCAACTACAAGAAGCCTATACAAATGAAATTTTTAAGTTGTTTCAAGATGAGTTGAGAGGAATGATATATTGCAATCTTATACTCATTATGGATTCGGATGGGGCAATGTGTACATTTCAGGTGACAGACATTCTCAAAGGAAAAGAATGCATATTTAGAAAGCAGGTGGTATTCAATGTTTTTAACGATGAGATTGAATTTGACATTAAATGTTCATGCCGTTTATTTGAGTTTAAGGGAATTATTTGTAGACACATATGCAAGGTTCTTATTAAGAAGAATGTAAAAGAGATTCCATCTCGATATATTTACCACATTGGAGAAAGGACATCAAACGGAGGCATACTTATATGATGAATTGTTATGATGACACACAAACCAATGAAAGAAAGTGAGATACAATAAAGTATGTTCTCATTTTTTCTAAAGTCTTTGAAATTGGAGTAGAATCTATGGAGAAATTCAATTTTTTGATGAACCTGTGTGGATGGGGTAATTGAGAAGTTGATGGATAATGCAAATTCTTGGGGAACCATTCCAATGAAGTTCTACCAACTTAATCTTTGGAAGAAAATAATGAGCAACACCAACAACAACCACAAAGTTTTTAACTCCTTTAAAGGTGCGGAGCAAGGGCCGACCACCATCAAAGAGGAAGAAGTCAAAAGTCGAAGAAATAATAATTAGAAACAAGAAAAAGGTACTTTCATCTTATATCAATTTTATTAATTCTATAATTATTTTTGGCCTAAAATTACTGTTATTTCTTGCAGATATCCCAAACAAAGGGAAATGCACAAATTCAAAATGACACACAAGTTGAACTTTTCACACAAGAAAGTGTGGTAATGCTATGTTATTTAATATTTATATTCAATAAGGTATTCCATATAATTTTTAATATATTTGGACTATAATTTCTTTTCTTAGGTGAATTTGAGCTCTCTTTCAAACAAGATGAATATGCAGCCCAGTTCTTCTATGGGTTTTACAAGTCCAGGCAATGAATGGACATCCTCACACATGCAACTCAATGCCTCATTGAATCATGATTCAATGGGAATTGATTACCTAGGTAATTGTGAATAACAAATTTGGTTTTCTTTTTTAGAAAATTATTTGGTGATCTATGTGAAAAGTCAATTATTATTTTTGAATGATGATTATGTGTCAATCTCAAAATGAATGCTTGCAATAGGTTGGAGGAGAACTATAATTATTTGGTTTTATGTTTTTTCAGGTATTTATTTAGCCAAGCAAGGAGGAGAACTCTGATTAATGTGTTAAAGTGAAAGACTGCATTTTTTTGGTTGGTTGATTAGCCTTTTTCTTTTTCTTCATGTGTTTCTATGATTTATTGATTAATGTTGTATTAGGGACTGTGTGTTTGATTGAAGGTGGTGGTAGTTGGAGTTTGGGAGGTTTTATTTTAGTTGTTTTGATGTCACTACTTCATTGAGGATTGATTTGGTTTGGATGTGTTTGTGGTCATTTTTCTAATCTTTTCTAAGGAATAATTATTTCTTCTGGTTATTTGTTTCTCTCTCTATATATATTTAATTATCTTGTTCTTCATGTTTATGTGTATTAACTTAAGAATGATGCCAAGTTATTTCTGCGTTCTTATCGTTTGTTTTGTCTCTTTCTCTATATATTTAATTATCTTGTTCTTCATGTTTATGTGACTTAAGAATAATGCAAAGTTATTTCTCTGCTTCTCGTTATTTGTTTGTCTTTCTATATATTTAAATATCTTGTTCTTCATGATTATGTGTATTAACTTAAGAATATTGTTGAAGCAATTACATTTTACTGATTCTTGAAGCAATTACTATAATATTAATCTAATTTTATTCTCTTATCATGAATGTCCGATTAAATCCACGCTTTTTTTTAGTCACCGCATTTCTAAATTGATGTGTCTTTGATAGTATAAAGGTTGATTTCTAAAGAAGGGATAATTTTCCTCATGCAGGGATGTCTTTTTTGTGTTTTTTGTTGTGATCTTTGTGTTTGGTATTTAAGTTGTATAATTACCATTTCTTTACTACTTTCTTTTATGTTAATATAAGTAACTTGGAGTGTTTCATAATTTTGTTTTGAATAATTCAAGGTATGCGAATATTCAAATTTATGCTCAGTTATCAAAGAGCACCATTAAATCAATTGTGATGAAAACTTATACGCCTATATAAAAGCAATGGCTAGATTAAGAAATCTCGCAAATCGAGAAGTTGTCTTTGCTTGCAAATCCTATCTAATTCCTCTATACTCTCTTTTGCAGCTCCAAATCAATGATCAACGGTTTTAGGATGCCGAAGGAATGGAACAGGAGCCTCATCGTGAACATCATTGAAGAAAAAACTACTATACCCTTTGCAAATTACATCCTTTTGTCTTTTTAAAGAGTTGTGTACCCTGTAAAAGTTATCTGATTAGCTACTATGCTGTAATGTTTTCTGAGACAAAAAGCTGGACTGTACCTGCACTTTACTGCCCCTTATTTTCAATCACTTGCAAGCATAGGTTTGTTGGCAGCCTCTAGTTTATCTTGGTTTCAAATCTATACTGGAAGGGGTTAGTATGTGTGTTGTGTTGCAGAACTTAGTGGCAAAATTTACCAGTATTAACATGACAATGCTCACATTGGTTTATGTTCAACAACAGCTACTTAGCTTTGTGTCTTTATGAAGATGTTTTGTAGTATCAGGTAAGACGTTTTGATCATTTGATGTGGCATTTGATTTACAATGCATGCCATGGTTTTGTTGTGTATGAATATCCTTTTGATAAAGCAGGCACACACATAAATATTTGTCTGAATGCATGTATGTTATTGATTAATGGGTACTATCTTTGATTGTACACATCTTAAAATTATTTCCAATTGTTGATTTGAGATTATAAACAGCAAAGTTACATATAATTGATCATAAATTTTAAAAAAGAACTTATTCTTTTCTTAAATTATTGTGTGTTTAGCTTGTAGCTAGAACAAGTTTAGATTAATTGAAATAAGGATTTTGAAATCTAAAGTTTTACTGATAAACTTATTATTATTATTTTTTTATTTTTTAATCTCAAGTTAATACAAGCTTCAGAAGACAGTGATAAAAACATGAGACCATTTTCCAAGTGACAGGTTACAAGAATATAGCAACAAAAATGGATTGATTCACTTGAACCAAATTCAGATACTCTAAAGATCCAACCTCTAAAATGTATCACCAAACAATTAGAGATGATCTTTGCTTTGATTTTGGATATTGAACTAAATAGGCAGTACCTCACCAAGCTATCAACCAAATTGAAGATTTGAATTAAATCTTGTAAATGCTCAGAAAAGACTACTACAAACACCCAAAGCTGACACAGGGAGAGGCCCATGATAATTCCATCCAAAAAGTAGGTTTTAAGATGTATGAGAGATTTGAAACATAAAAAGATGGTATATTCTACATTAGTAACTCTATCTAGAAGTGGTTCTTTACTCCCTAAAGCTCGGCTTTTGCACGCCTTTTGAAGGCCTTTGACCCGCTTTCTTTCCCCACGCCAATTCTTTGCTTCCATGATACTTTGTTTGTGTACTTCTTTACTATTGCTTTTTGTCCCTGAAATGCCCACCGCAAAATTCTTGGCTTAATATATTTCTTATGATTTGTCCTTCTTTGGATGACTTGGCAGCAAAAGGTTCATCGTGAAACCTATCACGCACAACATAGAAGTATAAATTTGAGGAGGGAGAGCATACATTTTGCATTGCAAGAAACAATTAATCAGGATTTCAATCTTCTACAGTACAAAAGTGGTAAGCTATTCTCTTTTTTATAACAGTTGGAAATATCTACAAATACAATTACCTTTGGAACAGGTGGTGGCTTGACAAAGCATGCTTTAGAAAGGTCATTGCAGAGAAAATCTATCAATACATCAACTGAAGGCCTACTTTTAAACAAATAACTCTGCAACAACAGTATCGAAATATCCCATAACCTGCAATAGAATACATGGAGGTTAAGAAATGGGGACACTTATTGACATATGTAGTCCTTACAGTATCTACGTGAAGCAACCGTCATTTGTCAATAACAACTAAAACAATGAATTCCCTTGACCGTTTACTACATATTAGGGTATCTATTGTAGCACCTTAGCATGCTTAAGAATAATCATCTTTCATTTAACGAATGATGCCCGGATAAACTTCCAATCCCAAGTACAAAAACTTTAGCTCACTAATAGCAATCTGAAATGCACACTGAATGGATCAGTGTCTTACACACAAGCAAAACAACACTCACAATGGGTGAGTTACAAGTAAACAATGTGCTTACTAAATAAGGACTACATTAACAAGTAAACATCACATGTGCCAATTCAAACCTGACCGTAAACAAGTAGATGCCAAAACAGCAGAACAAGCATGAATTGCTAAGAGAAAAAAAAAATCTAAAAAGCACGAGGTAGAATGAAAACCTAACCATTCATATCACTTTTAACTCATTGAAACAAATGGTTTCTAGTGAAAATTCTTGGAGAACACATTTCAAAGCCATGCTACCATACCATGGGCACTAAATGGGACCTTAAAAAGTAATTCATCACCTAAAAGCTATATATTTGCATATATTGAATCAAGCAAAGTATACTTAGCAAAAGAAAATCTAGCTTCCCCAAATGTTAAAATTTTTTTTGCATGTACTACAATCTGGATTTTCTAATAATGCAATGTAATACAAACAACAGAGACAATTTAAGAGAAAAGGAAACCAATCCAAGTAGTACCTCCAATTTGTCTCCTTTCTCAACCATATCAATCCGGAGGATCCAATCCGCCCCTCCTTCAAATTACAAACATTCTCCACGCATCTCCGATGGATCACGAAACTCCAACACACAATCCAAACCCCAAAATCACAACCAAAACATCAGATCCAATCCAACACGAAACAAAACAGAGAGAAATCAAAGAAATTCAATAGAAAAGGCTACACCTTTTTGGGTGAAAACAATGCCTTCTTCCGGAGAAGACTGTGGATCTCCATGGATTTCTTCTCGCAGACTGGGCACTTGATGAAGGGAATGTCCTCTCAACGAGCCATTACTTTCGGCTTCTTCGAGGAGAGCACGAGAGAGAGGGACGGAGCGCGCGAGCACGACCCCCGCCATGGCCTTCATCTTCGTGTCTTCGTTCAAGCGCGTGAGTGAGGGGCGGTGGCGCTACGTCTTGAGAAGAGAACGAGAGGAATTTGGGCCCTAATTTGTCTTTTTTGATTTTTTTTTTTTTTAAAAAACGGGCTGAATGGGTTTAAAAAAGATGAATGACATGGCATGCCTATGCATTCGTGTAATGGCTTCGTGAAGGCTCTTCGGCCTTAATAGCATTACTCAAAAAAAATAAAATAGATAAACTACAATTTTTTATTTATAATATAAAATATATTCTTTGAATCCCTCTATTTTTATTTGTCCTCATTGGGTCCCTGTATTGTTTAATTTGAGCCCATTTAGTCCAGCTCGTGATGTCCATCAAACTTGCTGTCCATTTTTGTTGACATGGCTTTGTGAACGATTAAAATGTAAATAAAAAATTAATTTTGAAAATAAAAATAACAATTAAACAATTCAAACATTATATTATATTTAACAATTAATTTAATTAAATTATTACAATCAAATAACAATTACACTAATTAACCTAATCCTAACCCCCTCTCCTAAGCCTCCTCCTCTCCCGCCAAGCGTTGCCACGCGGTGCGATTCCCCTTCCTTACCGCAAGTAAAGATAGCACTAATTCATACTCTTCCCTTACCTTTCGGCCGCCCGTGAAGTAGAGCTAGCGTGCTGCACGCGTGTGAGATAGAGGAGGAGCTCCACCATGTAAAGCGCCCACCATCGCCTTCTCCCCATCCACATGCACCTTCCACGCCTCTCCTAACGGCGATTAAGCGCCTCGTCCACCATCGTTGCTTCCTTGCCGTCTCCCTCCGATTTCTCCAACGAGCATGAGTTTCTTTCTCTCATTTTTCTGCTAATATGTTCAATTTATTCTATGTATTTCTCTAGTTATCACCGGATCATTCCCTATTTTTCTCGTGATTTTTCATACTTTTTGGAGACGCTGTAATTAGGAAACAGAATTGAGGACCCCCTTTCAAGAATCTGATGCCGCTCATCTATACTTCGGTTCTCCCTTTGAGTATGTTTGTGATCTAACATAATTTGATCATATTGATTTTGTTGAATTATTTCCCTTTTTTATGATTTTATTGATCTTGTTTTGTTGGTAGTTCTAATTGGGTTGAGGCATAACCCAGTCTTGAGGGATCTGTTCTAAGCCCAGGTGTGAATGAGGAGGAACCCGCAGTGTCAAGGATGATGAGAGGATCCTCGAAGAGAAGCGTCGTGTTGAGCTCATCTTCTTCAAGGCTTTCAACGATCGTGGAAGGTTCAGATTGCAAGATTTTGCAGGAAAGTTGATTGTTTGGGGGATTCGGAGCTGGGTTGAAGGGTTCAAAGGTTTTGGGAGGTCGTGGATGGATCGATCAAGAGATAGAAGAGAAGGAAGAATATGAGCCGAGAAAAGAGTCTTATTGAGAAAGAAAAAGAAATTGCTAGTATGGAGGAAGAAATGGCTAAACTGTAAGGTGAATATATTTTCTTAAAAACCTCAATTCACTTAACACTTCGCCTTTCTGGGCATCGGAGGACTCCTAATTATTATTTTGAGATCGGAGGTAATACACTAATCTATTTTCTATGTATTCTCTTTGCTCTAGGAAAAGCAAAAGTTCAAGTGTGGGGGTATTTGATAAATACATCAGTATACATATATTCCTCCTTGCATCGATTTCTCTATTTTTGCATTCCTTTTAGCATGTTTGTGTGATTGATCTGGAAAATAGGTACCCGTAGCAAAAGGAACAGGAACTGGAAAATTCAAAGTAAAAGAAGTTGAAAAGACATCTTTGCATGTGGTGACGAAGTTAGGGTTGATCAAGTGGCAATTGGAAGTGGTGTTTTATAACAAAGGAATAAGAAAGAGAGGAGGAGATAGAGCTATGAGTAGTATGCATGAGCTGCAAAGGTCAAGAATTGATTACAAGAGCTATACGACTTTAAAACCAATCTCCACGGTTCAAATTCTGGAAAAAGGAGTAAGGAAGACCCAGTTAAAGTTTTAGGTCAATCCGAGTTTATTTGGTCATCCGATCAAATGGTTGATGAATACTCAAAGAGCCTAAAAAGAGCATCGGCGTGGGCACGCTTCATGCTTAAAAGGCGTGCATCTCTGTATTTCTTTGAAACTTGTTAACTTAATGCGAAGTAACCCCAAAGGTATCCGTGAGATTCACACCTTTGAGCATGGGCGTACTCCTAGCCATGCTCTTTTCCAGGTCTGTGGAGTATTCATCAACTTAGGGCCTCAAGGATTCTCTAGAGTCCATTAAGGATCGGTACCCGACTTCATAGTCCACGTTAGTACTTGATACAACCCATGCACTTGGGGTTTTTGTGCATCGGAAAGTTTCTAGAAATACAGAGAGATGCCCAACTTTGAGCATGGGCGTGCTCCAGCGGCGCTTCTTTTCAGTCTGCCAGTGATTCATCAACCATTCGACCGGATGACCAAATAAACTTCGGATTGACCTAAAACTTTAACCGGGTCTTCACGACTCCTTTTCTTCAATCCGAATAGTGGAGATTGGTTTTAGAGTCCTATAGCTTTTATAATCAGTTCTTGACCTTCCATGACTCATGCCTATCACGCACATGTGCTATCTACTATTCTCTTTTCTTACTCCTTTGTCATAAAACACCACTTCCAATTGCCACTTGATAAACCCTAACTTAGTCACCACATGTAAAGATGTCTTTTCAACTAATTTTTCTCTGAATTTTCCTGTTTCCTGTTCATTTTGCTCTGGGTATATATTTTCTTGTTCAATCACACAAACATACCCAAAGGAGCACAAAAATAGAGAAATTGATGCAAGAAAAATGGTATAAGTGTATGTAAATATGGCAAGAATATATGTATAATCATGCACTTCAAAAAACTAAAATTAATAAATGCTTAAGCTGTTTAGGAAGTGAATATTCAAAAAAAAAATGATTAAGCTGTTTAGTAAGCAAAAACTCCACAAAATAAATGGTTAAGTCATTTAATAAGCTGAAACTCCAAAAAATAAAGGTAATATGTCTTACTTATCCTCTACAGCTGATTCGACCAAGCGAAGCCGGAGGGCTTCTTATTCTTGGGTATGATGTCATTGGACGATTGGGTTGTATTAACCGCGAGGCTGGGAGCATCCTCATCCATCAAGATGACGGAGTCATTAGGATTCTTTAGTAAGTCACCTTCAGTATTGACCAACAGTAGTTGTTTGTCCCTCATATTTTTAAGGGACTCCAGGATTTTCCCTATGTCTATGGCGCCTCTATCATCCAGATTAATAAAACCTCTTCCTCCCCTTCACATTTGGGGATAACCTTCCTCCTAATAGCTTTTGTTTTCAGTAGTCTCACCAAATAAGATAGAGGACGTGTCATGCGGTATCGCATATACTTTAACGGTGCAGCCATTGAGTACTGCGGGCGATGTAGGTGAGTACGGTACATTTGTTACCCGATAATGAAAGTGTTGTTGGTTGTGCAACCGTACTACTACCGTTGATGTTCTTTGGTGCGAAAGTGTTGCCAATGGTGTAATTGTTGTTGTGGGTGCTTCCACTAGTGTTATTGTTGTTATTGTTGGTGTGGGGGTACTCTTGGGGTGGGGGGATCCCTTTGTTTCTTGTAGAAGAAGCATCTTTGATCAACTTTCGTCATTTACATTCTTTGTATTGTTTGCTAGACATTCACCTATGCAAATAGGGCTTCAACCTGCGATCGAAGCGCTTTTAACTCATCTAAGATGAATGCAAGTGTGTCCTTTCCTTCTCTAGGGGCCTCCAACCGAACAGTCTTCGGTGAGACTTCTTCCTTTTCCGCCCATGCTTCAGCGGGGTGGTTTATTTATTTATTTTTTTTGGAGGAAGCTAAACTAGCCCGGCAAGGTGTTGTTTTTGGTGGTTTGGCTTCTTGTTGAGCATACACAGACTCGTCCAAGTGAATGTGTTGTCAAAGTACACTGTGTCGGTTATTGCTGTGGACCGTGGAGAATCTTGTCAAACTTCAACCTTCTAAAGTACTTACGTAACCCCGGCTAATTAATTCAAGTTGTTTGAACAAAATCCTAAGAAATTAAGTAAAATAACGGAGAGAATAGTGGAGACTAACAATGATAGTATCTAGGGTTGCATGACATCTATGTATGATTGAGGTTTTCTCTTGTGAATAGCGGTGGTTTGTTGAATTGGTGACACAAGGATATTGAGAGAGACATGCTAGGGACTTCTATACGAGGGGTATGCGGATGCTAATTCCTTATTCCTAAGGAATATGTGTATTGTCTCTACCACATATCCCTATAGAGTGGAGTGTAACGTTACTGGACTTAGACGATGTCCTGACCATGGATGACCCGCAACATATTCCTATGCCTCAATCGGCAAATATTGGTCTGTCACACCAATCTTCCACCTTGTGATGCATAGTCCGTCTATATTAACATTTGTATGACTTTAAGCCTAAGATATGTCATTGTTCGGATCGATAATTAACTAGTTTCACACAAAAATTCGAGTAGCTGGAGATTTGTCGTTGCCTTCTGACTAATGGTTTAATAAAGAACTATGCCACAAGTACACAATGCTCAATTAAAAAACAACATAGTCACGAGATAATTAAGGTATTCATGTCTAAATTGTCATACAACACTAGAACCATATTCTAGCCCAAAAACATGATGTTCAAAATATAAGATTCAAAATATTCATACAAATAAACATCCATATTCACTAATTAAAGACAAAGATTAAAGATACTAAGAGAGGATGAGGATCTTTGTCCTTATTGAATCCTCCCTTCTCCAAGTTGTACTCTAATGCTCTCTATTAGCCCTTCTCATGCCCTTATCATTGCCCCAACACGGATTGCCCCTCTAGGATGAGATTGGAAGAAAAGTTGTGGAATACCGAGATGAGGCCAACCTTAGAAGACAATTCCTTTACATAACCGCAATCTGTGATGCGTAGCCCAAGAGTACTACGTGATGTGTCGCATGATGCCATCTTTAGAGGGGTGCTCGCATTGTGCGGTACGCGTGCGATGATATCAAGCGATGTATCACAAAATCTAAACTCTGTCACAATGCGTGTGTAACACAATTTCCGACGACGCCTCGTGAGGTGTGTGACGCAGTAGCCATTGTAACACTTATTTCTTTAATGAGACAGATGTCACATCACCTGGGCAGGGAGTGCACCCAACCCATAAGCTGTGTAATTTAAACCTGATAATAATCATGTACTTTAAATAAAATCCAAATGATATGAACATAACCGGTTACACACTGAGAGTCATATTCATACCCAAGTCATAATAGAGTACAACATATAAAGTCTGGGCACTACGCCCCAAATATAGCGAAAGAAAATTACTTAATGTCTAGTACAACCCAACAAAATTAAACATAAGATAGGTACACCAGAGCTAGCTAGACTTCGATCCCTACTCAAGACATGAGCTACTATCTAAATCCATTTCTAGATCCTGCAATAGAAAAACATAATCGAGAAGGAGTCGAAAGCTATACAAGCTTCGAGTAATGGAACTACTTCTCAAGGTAATATACATACATCTCTCAAATGTAAATGTACTAAAATACTAGTACAAAACAATGCAAGTATAAATAATAAAGGTCAGCACAATTATCTTAAATCCTGATAAGCATGCTAACACGATCAGAAATACACGCAATCTCATATCATATCAAGTATATAGTAAACATGTATATGCAATAGCCTCGTATCATACAAGCATGCACCCCTAGTTAAAATGTCTCCGTAATTACTCCAACTCCCATCAAGGAACAGCGGCATACATCTACATGATCCTGATGACCGGAAACAGCGGTATACATCTACATGAGTCTGGTACTTGACCACCAGCGGTATACATCTATATGTGTACGTCAATTATCAATCTTGTATCCGATACGGGCTCCCACAAGAGACAGGAAAGGGGTTTTTTCATAAAAAGAATGACTTTCACAAAAAATTTTGGTTTTAAGAAAAACAATTGAAAACAAATCCCCTTCCTTAACTCGGTCTCGTCTACTTAAATATCTGGGCTCTATCTTGAGCCCCTGTTGGGTCCCCCATATATAACTAACTAAGGTGCAGCCTATGATACATGAAATAATCTTTATCTACCCCTAAGAGTTTCCTTTACAATTTCTCATGCTCTTTAACATTTAATCAATTTAACAAGCATGAAATCACTATGTAACTATAGTGATAAAATCCATCGGCATCCACAATCCGATATAAAACTCATAAGAATACGAGAAACCAAATCACAATAAATGCAAGAATAAAATCTATATTTACGGTGAAGTCCCCTCACCTTAAGTCCTTCGCACATTCCTAGGTCTGGCTCGGTTCTGCTGAAGCTCCAGCGGGACCTTTACCCTTTCCTATAATCAATAATAGTACTAAGTAAATACGAAGTTCGTATTTTCCATAACTTAATTCTATAGCTTTAGAATACGAAGATCTAAGTATACAGAAATCGTATTCTTAACTTAGATTCCTATTTAAGCTCGAAGGAGCATATTAAAGACATTAAACTCATAAGATCATGCTTTTTTTCTTAACATGCCTTTCATGCCAACAAGACTCCTAGAATGTCCATAAGCATGATTAATTAGCAAGATTAATCAATCTAACGCATGTGACCCTTAAGCATGATAATCATGGAAACTAATCACACTTAAACATGTTAACATGAACACTAATGGGCATTTATATTTTAGCATTTTCATGAAAGTTAGTGGCACCTCCCTATTTATAGGGCCCGAAAATTATACAAAACATTCACATTAACCACAATTAAACTAAATCATGCTTTCCATAACATCATATAAGCAACTAATCTCTTTAATCCCCTTAATCCCTCTCTCTAATCACAGCCCTATTAACATCATAACATCAAGAAGCATTCACAACCCTAATTCATGAATCTAATTAGGGCTTTACCCAAATTAATTAGGGCTCATTGTGGGCAAGCTTGGAAATATGGAGGGTTCCTCACGGATCGAAGAAGAGGCAACGCCAGCGCAAGGATGAGTGTAGAAAGGAAATAGGACAAGGGCGTGGTTGCGGACCGGTGGTGGGGAAATTTGTAGCCTTACAAGGGGTCGCGCGGGGTTGTGCGGCGAGATGGCGGCAGCTCTTTTACTTGGCGCTAGTACGGAGTTCGGCTTGTGGCCAGTGGTGACAACGATGGCCTTTCAGACGGGGAGCGGCGTGACTGCGAGCCTGCGGACGCCGGATAAGAACGGAGGAGTTGCGTGTGGCTTGGGGCGGCATCGAGGGCGAATGGCGGCGCCACACCGGGCGGCGGCGGCGGTGACTCGTGCCCGCTGATGCGAGCATGCGCCTCTAAGCAAGAGATAAATAGAAAAGGGAAAGAGAGAGAGAGTTAAGAGTTTTCTCTTCTCTCTCTCTTCCTCTCATCTGTTATATAACAGATGAATTTTAATTTAATAAATCTTTTTATTAATTAAACCTTTATGACATCTTATCTTTTAATTTCACTTTAACTTTTTATTAATCTATCTTATCATCTAATTATTGTCACACGAATTTAGATTAATTAAATTATCTTTAACTTTATGTCACATAAGCATCCTTTAATAAATCTTATCTCTTCAATGATTCAATCACCCGTGATCCGTAAAATCCTGTCAATGATTCTACCAATACGGTGTACTATATAGCATCACTTTGAGTTCCAGCTATCTCGCCGCACTGTGATCCAGTCCGTAGAATACCTGGAAGCTTTTGACTCACAAAGCCCGATCTACTTTATCGGAACCTAACATTTGTCTGGTTCTATCACATAATTAATCTTGATTAAGTAACACTTATGAAATCTCCCAATTAAGTAACCAAGGGTAGCTTTACCTGCCACCTCCAACTATTCCAACTGTAAGCGGCCTGGCCCAATAGGGGTTTCCCTAGGCCCATTAGTTGTGCAAAAATTTGGATTTAAATTTATTAACCATCGATTTTCCTTTAATTGGGCTTTCAAATAATTAATTTATTTTCTATGATAATAAATATCATTAATTATCTATTCTCATTTATTTACTTAGAAAATTCGGGGAGTTCACGTCGCATCCTTTTGGATATGCTCTTCAACGATTAAGTTCTAATCGTAGCTTGTTCTACATGACTCCTAGGTCTTCTCCTCCTTGTGTGGCTCTCATGATGGACCAATAATTAGCCTCTCCTACGACAATCATAAAAAAATATCACATTAGCGTTTGTAATCATCTAAATCCTACAAAAATGCACAATCCAATTGAGCGACACAATATTTCCAATTTATAAAAATTGGAGCTAAACATGAATATAATTCGTATATTAATGCACACAATCAACTCCAAATAATAAGCTTATGGCCAATAAATTAGCTCTTATTTGAGAGCTAACACACCCCAAACTCGAACCATTTCTTGTCTTCGAGCAATGAAAACTTTATATATACACACACAATGGTTGAGTTCATAAAATTTGGTTGCAATTCTATTAGCGTTGAATAACAACACTTGTGTATAAGAGTGGAGGAACACAATATATTAAACAAGTACAAGTCTAAATTCGAGATATTTTACCCTTTTGCACTTAGAACTTCAAAATTAGGCTTTCTCCACAAAAACAAATATTGTATGTCACATAGATTAGTACAAATATTGTATGTCATATAGATTAGTGCATGCCAAATAAAATAAAATTAGAAGAATGAGTTGCCAAAGGTAGGCTTTCATAACTCTCTATTAGTGGAATGCACAACTATTAGGGCAAACTATTGTTCCCTCCTTTTTTATCGTCTCTTAAACTTATTCAATTAGAACCTACACCTATAAACATAGATGCATAGTGTTGTTTTTATTTTTTGGCCCCATAGAGTCGTTCTGATGTTTAAAGAGCTCACTTGTACCCCTAATGTTGAGTTCCTAGGAGAGTCATATCCTTTTTCTATTTCACGAGGCATACACATTTCCTATAAGACATACAAACTCAAGTAGAAAGAAGTCACAAGTGAAAGATCATAAGTACAAAAGGGTATACTATATAGTTGACCCTCCTAAACATGAACAACAATGTTCCTCCTGATTAATCAATATATGTCACAAGTATTATCAATTAGAAAGCAACCACATTATGTACAAGGGTGTGCCTTGCTACTTTAAAGCATTATGAAAAATTTTCAATAGCAACCAAAAACTATGTACTAAACTGTATATAAAGTAATGCGACAAAATAACAAGTTTCAGTACATGGACATATAGTAACGAGTCATAATAAAACAAACTAAGCGCACATCACCCCCAAACTCAAGACGAGTCATTGTCCCCAATGACTTCATCAAGAGTACAGAAAAAAACCAACAACATAATAACAGAATGAAGGATAAAAAAATGCAGAATAGCACTCTCCCTTAGGTGCGTGGTCACCGGGAACCCTCAATCTCTTGAGCCGGAAGGACTTGATAGTTGTAGTGGGTGGTGGGGGCTGAAACTTGTCGGGCATACTCTCCGCCGTGTGGCTAGCTACTTTGGAGAAATGGCGTCGAAGTGATCTCTCGCCTCAATTGGCTACCTCCTAGTACAGCGTTGTAACCTCGTGATGCAAGCGATCGCCATCTTGATGGACTCGTGTTTTGGGGTGTTTGGGGATTGGTGGTGGCTAGAAGCAGGTAGTGCTACGGAGGTGTCCGAGTGAGCATCTAGCGCCATGCAGCTTGAAGATAAGCGTCTGCGTCAACAATCTAACGAGGGGCCTACGCCTCCTGCGATCTATGAGCCACTTGACTCCTACACATGCACCTGGCTTAGTAATGAGAGAAGGGTACCAAAACCACACGAAATGAGCACAGTTGAAGCTTGATCGAGTTGTGAATTAGAGCACCCACATCAATGGCCTTCCCTCTAATAACTTGTAGCCAGAGTAATGAGGTCCTTTCCTTGGTTACCTCACTAGTAATGATAAGGCATGAGGCAAGCACAAATGAAGTAAAAACCGGGCCATGTATCCTCGCTTCAAGACCGTGGTCTTGAAGATTTGTAACTTTCCCCGTGGTCTTAATCCAAGTAGAGCCAGGGGTAGTGAGGGCCACGAAAAATCTTCTCCATATCGATCGTGGGAGAGCCATTGATTATACTGGCATGTAACATGTGACATCTCGAGGTATCGTGGTTGGTAATGGCGTTGAAGTGCACAAGTTTGCTATGAATCATCACAACATCGTCTTGGTGGTTAGGAATGTGAGCTTAGAACTTCGTGCACGGAGGAACAACGATGGCGGGTGTGGGAGGAGAAAGTATTCCATCCCTTGGCGGTAACCATATCATTGTGTGTAGTGAACTATCCTTGGCGCCAATGGATCCTCGCTTCTGAGGATAGGATTCCATGATCGGAGGCCTTTTTCACCTCTCCTTGGCAGCCGAGGCATGGAGAATTGCTCGCCCAGGGCGAGGAAGTAAGCGCTCGAGGCTTCTTCTCCCGTGACTTGGTTGCCATGATCTACAAGAAACATTCACATGTGAGTTCGGGTAGTGATAAAAGGAAAGAAACTTGAAGCCACACACAAGTCAACAAAATAGAGTCAACTACAACAATGAACAACAAGCAAGACAGGCAATTATGAGGGCATACGACAAAGATTAGCAACAGAATGTGCATATGACCCTGACTGGACAATAGGGTTTGAGAACATTTTTTGCAGCACCTCCCCTTGTAAAATTGACCTCAAAAATTTAATTTAAAAGCATCCACACACCAAAAACTACTCCACTAACCTTCTTAAGTACACAAAAATCCACAAAAGTAGCCTACCCCACCACAGGGCCCATTCACACGGATTCAAACAAAAGATTTCAAGACTTAAGGGTAAGGGGTACTCACGGAGGGTTGGATAGAGGTAAATTAAGATCTAGAATGTTGAGGAATGCTAGGAGGATGAATCTCTGCCAAGTTCTCTAGAGAGTGGATGGTCGATAGCAAACACAATGAGTGAAAACACCATCGATTCCTATTTAAAGATCCTAAATCATGATAGAAGACGCGTCACTCGGAGGTGAGCAACATGTCGCTAATCCAAAATACAGACTTTGTGTGCAGGAGCAATGCGTCGTGCCCATTCTACGACACACCGCTAAATCTCGGCATGTCTATCAGTTAGTAAGGGATGTGTCATATTCAGTGAGTGACGTGTGGATAATTTGCAGGTATTGTCGCCGAGGCCGGGGCATGCGGCAGCGTCTCTCCATCCTAAGCGACGCATCTCATAATCCAAAAATTATATTTATACAATATTGAGAATGCCTCTGGCATGACACAGATTGCCCATTTTAAAAATTATAATCCTAAATTCAACTCTAAAATCATAAGCAGCTTCCAAGGAATAATTCATACCACCTAACTAAATGTAGCACTAAATTCTCGATCATGCCAACTCTCTTATTGCTACACTAGAAGGAACATAAAAATACCAAAACAAACCTAACCTATATACATCGTGAGCAAACTATCCCTAAAAATTGAAAATGCTCATAATAAAAATTTATTGACTTGGGATGCCTCCCAAGAAACGCTTAGGTTAGTGTCTACGGCTCAACTCATTGTATACATCCTAAAGTATATGCACTTTGTCTTATCCCCTTCAATGTGTTCTCGTTTATGCAGTTTCAACCATTGCTCTTTGACTTCAAATTTTTCTATCGATGTGTCTTTGCTCCTATAATTCCACTACCTCATGAGCATAGACTTTAGAAATTCTAAATAGCCCGACCATCGTAATTTTAACTTGCCCGAAAATAATGTTAAGCAAAAGTTAAACAGAAGGACTTGTTGACCAGTCTCAAACTATCGATGAACTAATTTGTTATCAAGCCATTGTTTTACCTTTTCCTTGTACATCTCGGCGTTTTCGTAAGCTTGCATCCGGAACTCATATAATTCATTCAATTGAAGCATACGCTTTTAGCGTGTTGCCTGCGAGTTCAAATATAGTTGTCTGGTTGCCCAGTACCCTTTATATTCCAATTTAAGGGGATGGTGGCATGCCTTTCCAAACACCGGTTTATAAGGGGGCATAACCAACGAAGTTTTGTATACTGTCCGATATGCCCATGGAGCATCATCCAATCGGGCTGACCAATCCTTCCGGGAAGGCATACAGATTTTTCAAGGACTTTCTTGATTTCTCTATTGGAGATCTTTGCTTGCCCATTACATTGTGGATGGTAAGGTGTTGACACTTTATGAGTAGCGGCATACTTTCTAGTAAATTGTTGAAACTTTTGTTACAAAAATGGGAACACCCGTCACTAATAATGGCTCTCGGTGTGCCAAAATGTGTGAATATGTTCTTCTTTAAAAAGTTCATAACCACCTTCGAGTCATTTGATGGTAGCGCCTTTGCTTTCACCCATTTGGACACATAATCCATATCTACCAGGATATATACATTCTTGAATGATGAAATGAATGACCCTATAAAATCTTTACCCTAGGCATCAAACAAAATTCCACTTGTAGTATACATTCAATGGCATTTCATTACCCGATAAGAGATGTTTCCCGTCTTGGCCGACAACGATCCGCGATTACTTATGAACGGATGGGCATCCTTTAATAATGTTTGCCAATAGAATCCTAACTGCAACACTTTTGCTGTTGTTATGTCTCCAACATAATATCCTCCATAGGGCGAAGAGTGGCATTGCTCCAAAATTCGGTCCACCTTTTCTATAGAAACACACCTCATAATCATCTGGCCTTCTCCAATCTGGAACAAATATTGTTTATCTCATGCATAGTGCTTTAAATCATGCAAGAATTTCTTTCAATATTGGAAGTTTAATCCTTTTGGCATGACCTTACTCACCAGGTAATTAGCAATATTCGCATTTCACGATGGATGATTAGCCTATACAATGAACAACTACTAGTCGAGGAACATTTCTTGTATGACGATGGGTCTGAAGCTTGTGTACTGTCGTCTAGTCGAGACAAAAGATCAACTACTTGATTTTTATTACCTTTTCTGTCTCGCACCTCTAAATCAAATTCTTGTGTAAGGAGAACCCATCGCATCAAGCGTGCCTTTGTATCTTTCTTGTCTAGGAGGTATTTTTATGGCTAAGTGATCCGTGATACACTATCAACTTGGTCCTAACTAAGTAAGCTTGGAACTTGTCAAATACAAAGACCACCGCTAGTTGTTCCTTTTCAGTGAGTTTGTATAGTTGGCTTGAGCTGCATTTAATATCTTGTTTGCATAGAAAATAGGAATGGAATACTTGATACCTCCGTTGTCCAAGCATCAGCCCCAACTGATTTAAATCGCTTGCATCACACATTAGCTCAAATGGTTCCTCCAATATGGGCTTAATATTACGGGTATTGTAGTAAGACTTCATTTCACTTCAATGAAAGTTTCCATACAAGCTTCATCAATTTGAAAAGTTATCTCTTGTTCCAAAAACCTGCTATGAGACTTTGTAATCTTTGAAAAATCCTTGATGAAACGCGTCGATAGAAATGGACATGTCCCAAAAAATTCTGATTCCCTTATTTGTTTGTAGGAGGGGTAGCCTCTCTATAACATCAATTTTGGCTTTATCCACTTCAACCCCCCTTTCTAAAATTTTGTGGCCTAACACAATTCCCTCTCGTACCATACAGTGGAATTTTCCTCAATTTAGTAATAGGTTCGTTTCTTCACAAGGGCTTAAGAACTTTGCCAAATTTGTAAGCCACCTGCCCTAAGAGTCTCCATAAATCGAGAAGTTGTCCATAAAGACCTCCATGCTCTTTTCCACCATATATGAGAAGATGGCCATCATACAACTCTGGAAGGTAGTTGGAGTACTACACAGCCCGAATGACATACTTCTGAACGCAATAGTTTCATAAGGGCTTGTGAAGGTTGTCTTCTCTTGATCTTCCAAGGCTATGGCTATCTTGTTATAACAGAGTATCCATCAAGGAAACAATAGTAGTCTTGCCTTACTAGACGGTCAAGCAGTTGACCTATGAATGGCAACGAAAAGTAATCTTTCATAGTGGCTTCATTTAGTCTTCTATAATCCATGCAAATTCGCCAACCAGTGACAATTATGGTTTGTATAAGTTCATTTTAAGAGTTGGTCACCATGCTCATGCCCCCTTTTTTTAGGTAAATATTAAACCCGGGTCAATCTACCTAACCGCTTTGATATAGGATATATAATGCCAACATCCAACCATTTAATAATCTCTTTCTATACCACTTCTTTCATGGTCGGGTTGAGTCATCATTTATTTGCTCCACTATGGTCAGCTAGTCATCCTCCAATTGTATTTTATGCTTGCGAGAATCATGGGTGATACCCTTAAGGTTAGCAATAGAGCATCCCAAGGCCGATTTGTGTTTCCTCAACACTTCAAGCATCTGTTTTTCTAAGTGCTTAGTTAAATTAGCAGAATGACTACTGGCAATGTGTCTTCCTTACCCAGGTACGCATATTTCAAGTATGACTCTAACAGCTTTAGTTCCAGCTGAGGTGGATTGTCCCATGAATATTTGCCTACAACTGTGGTTTCTCAATCCCATTCTTGTTGTTCAAACCTTTTAGAATGCTCTGGCTATAGCGACCGCCTTTATGGGTTCTAATTCGGTTGTATGGGAATCAACAATTTCTTTCTAACTGGGGATGATAAAACGTTACTAGTGCTACTCATAGTCATATTCGTCATCAATATCACTTTCTTCTAATTCCCCTTCTTCAGGATCTTCATCTTCTTGGAATTGATAATTTTCTTGACATGTTTGTGGAACTTACGTTGATTGTTCATGTTAACTACATATCACCGCTTTTGTTTCTTTGCGGTTATGACTAAAATGCACCACACCAACCTCGCTAATTGGCACGCTTATTTACAACTCACGTGCCCCATTTACCTTTGCTCATTTACGTCTTCTTGCTTAAACTCCGAACCGCATATATATATTCCTTAATTTGTTCAACTATACCCATTAAGTTTGCTCTCTATGGCTTCCATTGTTGAAGTTACTTGTCTTGCAACTTCTTCACCTTCTTATCTCTTGGGTTGGTGTCCCAACTTCCAAAATACCCCTATGCAAGTTAGTGGATACCCTTTTCAAATAACTGGAATGCCTCCTCTGCTGATTCTATCCATCTTTGCATCGCTAGCTCCCACATCACCATATGCCCGGGCCTCTTCGCTAAGACCATGATAGAAGCATTGAACTTGGACCCATCATGCGATAATCCATAACACAGGCTGCTCGAAAGGTAATTCTTTGGCCTATGTTTGTTGAAAGAGAACAATTTTACTCCTCAATTTCGCTATTGTCGCTTGTTTTAGAAATATTTCACATTTCTTAATCAATGGGTCCCACGCATCCGTGCAATCCGATGCTAAAGAATAGACCCAATGCTTTGCTTTCCCTTGAGAGAAAAAGGGAATAATTTCTGTTCTAATCAAGTAGCAGTGTCTAAAAGTCCCTTAAGGGGAATCGTGTCACAAACACCACGAATGTCCTCACATGTGAATACGAAGTCTTCACTTTCAGAGTACCATCAAATTGCCCTGCATTTTGAATCGTCTTAATGATGTGCGGATTGATCTCATATACCGTTGGTTGTAATTACTTGAGTCATTCATGTTTATATGCGGATTGTTCAATCGAAGTTGACCCCATTCTAAAGGGGTACTATACACCAAGCATCTAGCCATCATTTATCCACTCACACTAATAGAATGTAGAAAGACTTAGGGTTCACGTGTCAGAGGAACTACAGATATAAAATAGTAAAAAAGATTAATTAGTGTATCCACAAGTAAAAGAAGGTAAACTAATTGTTCACAAAAGAAAATCAAAACAAAATAATGAAGCAAGCGCATCTTCCTATTGAGCTAGAGTCAACTAGACGTAACCACTCCCAGATAATGGTGCCAAAAATTTTGTTGAGCGCATACACACACTCACACAAGTGCATGTGTCGTCAAAGTAATAAAATAACCGGTAAGTACCGGGTCGAATCCACAGGGATTGGGATGCTAGTAAAATTACAACCTCCTAAGGTACTTCACAACTTCAGTTAATTAATTTAAGTTATTTGAACTAAATCCTAAAAGTAAAATGACAAATAGAATAGTGAAAACTAATACTGATAAGAATCTAGGGTTGCATGACATCTAGACATGATTGAGGTTTTCTCTTGTGTGTAGCAGTGGTTTGTTGAATTGGCCTGCAGGGTTATTCAGTCTCACGCTAGGGACTTCATATGTCGGAGGTGCATATGCTAATTTCTTATTTCTAAGAAATATGCCTCTGATCTCCACCACATATCCCTATGGAGTAAAGTGCGATATTAATGGACCTAGGCGATGTTTTGACCACCGGATGACCCATGACATATTCCTATGCCTTGACATATATGCATGCATCACACCAACCTTCCACTTTGTGATGTTTAGTCAACCTACACTAACATTCTTATTGCTTTAAGATTAAGATATGTCATCGCCCTTTCGATCAATGATTAACTAGTTTCATACAAATATTTGAGTAGCTAGAGATTTGTTGTTGCCTTCCGACTAATGGTTTAATAAAAGACTATGTCACAAGCACACCATGCTCAATCAACAAACCACATAATCGCAAGATAATTTAGGTATTCATATCTAAATTGTCATACAACCCTAGAAGCCCAAGAACATGATGTTAAAAAAAAAGGATTCAAAACATTCATACAAATAAACATCCATGTCTACGAAGTAAGGACAAAGATTAGAGATACTAAGAGAGGATGAGGAACTTTGTCCTTATTTGAAGCCTCCCTTCTCCAAGGTGTACTCCAAGCTCTCCAGATCATCACAATGCTCTTTATTAGCCCTTCTTATTCCCACGTCACTGCCCCAATACGGACTACTGCCTCTAGGCCAAGATTGGAAGAAAAGTTGTGGAATACCGAGATGTGGCGAACCCTAGAAAACGGTTTCTTTATATAACCGCAATCTATGATGCATCACCCAAGGGTGAGCGATGCGTCACACAATTCCATCTTTAGAGCTGCTGCGCGCGCAACGATCCATCGCATGATATCGAGCAACGCGTTACAAAATCCACCGATTACATTGGGGTCCTGCGGCACAATTGGTGAAACATTGCTTTAGCACCGCTTTCACGGATCTGCGCTCTTGATACAGCGTTTAATTGGTTATGGTTTTATAGCATTTTCTTATATACTATGCATGTGATTTGGAGTGCGTAGTTTTAGCCCATTGATCTTTGAATTCGAGTTAGTTTTCATATATAGGGCACTGGAAGGCCTTGAGAGCAAAAAGGAAGCGATTCAGTATCAACTAAGGCAAAATTCCAAGTTTCAAGGTCCATGCAGACAAGCGTGCCGGTGCACTCGCCCGTACAAAGCAGAAGCGCAGCATCATGCACCCGCATGAACAACCTCGCTGGACCTCCTGACTCAACAAAGACATGTGCGGATGCCCGTGCCCTTGCACCACTGCCCCCATGAGTAGGGAAACTGGCTCGTCCAGACTGCACTCTACTCCAAATCTAGATCCAATCAACCTATTTCAGGTTGAGCCCCTTTTATTCTGAGTGATAGAGTATAAATAGGATTAATTAGGGTTTGGAAGGGAGTTCTTGTTCTTTTAACATTGGCCACCTTGAAAGCATAGGGAGTTATCATCCTTGGAGCTTCTTCCCACATCTCATCTTGGGATTTATGGCATAATTGAAGATCTTGAAGTCCAAGGTGTGCTGGCGAGCATTAAAGGAAAGTCTCCATATGACGAAAAGGGGGAGTTCTATTGAAGCACCTCCACCGGCATATCGTGGATTATTTGGGAAGTCTTTCATGCTTATCTTTATGATTTCACTTTGTATTTGCTTGTATTGTTGTTCCTCTTTAATGAGGAACTAATTTAGTTGATACTTGGATATATGATAAACCTTAGGGTTAGAGCATAATTTGTGTATGGAATTCTACTATTAAAAAAATGCATTATGTTTTGGGATCTATTGAGTGTCATTCCATGTACTTGGGTAGTCTATGTTGTGACAGCCCGATTTACCCAATTCAACGCACCGGGGGAAGAAGCGAACGCCTCCACGTATGCGGGCATACCTCAATAGAGAGGATTACCAGTGTGCCGAGAGATAGAGCACTAAGGAGAGCGATTCCTTCATATTTCTTATTCCCGTGATCCTTCCAAGTAATTGATCCCTAGAACATCATCAATATGGGCACTAGGTTAGTAATTCGCATCGAGAGAGGGAATGAAAGCACCTCAGGAATCCTTGGTTCTAAAACCTAGCATTTATCAATATAGGAATCCATATCCATAACCATCTAAAAACCCAAGGGGATTCATTATCAAAGTATCTTCCTTTAATGACTGATTGCCATCACAAATCCACTTTGCTTCAGTGTGGGTTGATTCTAAGTTTTCTTAGTTTAGTGAATTAAACACAAACTTCATCAACTTGCAGTTAATCCAATTAATAGATAAATAGTTAGTATTAGCATGTCTTGGTCTCTGTGGTTCGATACCTGACTTTCCCTAGTCCACTTTATTATTTGCGCGACCTGTACACTTGCGGTAGTATCATAAAATCGCAATCAGCTCTTCAATGACTCGTTCCGATCGCGGCTCATTCTGCATCGCTCTTAGGTATTCTCCTCCTTGTGTGGCTCTTATGATTGACTAAAAATCGGTCTCTCCTACTACAATCATAAAAAATCTCAAATTAGTGTTTGTGATCATCAGAATCCCACAAAAATGTACAATCCTAGTGAGCGACACAATATTTCCAATCTATAAGAATTGGAACTAAACATGCATAGAATTTGGCTATTAATGCACACAATCAACTCCAAACAATAAGCTCATAGCCAATAAATTAGCTCCCATTCGAGAGCTAATACTTGTGCGGACCTGATCAACTCAACCTCTGCCGAGTTAGAGGGGGTGAGGGGGAACAAATGAAATTCATGAATATATACTTCACTAAAACAATCATCATTTAAGAAAATAATAAACCCTTATGTAAAATTAATAAAAACTTTACCAAAATAATAAGTGCTTAAGCAAAATAATAAACACTTTAAACAAAAAAAAATGCTTAAGCAAAATAATAAACGTTTTACAGAATAATAAACGCTTACACAAAATAATAAACACTTTACCAAAAAAATAAGCGCTTAGGCAAAATAATAAATGGTTTACCAAAATAATAATAGCTTAAGGGAAATAATAAACACTTTACAAAAAAAAAAAAGCGTTGGGGCGAAATACTAAACACTGCACAAAAGTAATGAACGCTTAAGCAAAATAATAAACGGTTTACCAAATTAATAAACATTTACTCAAAATAATGAACACTTTACCAAAAAGTAAGTGTTTTTAAGGAAAATAATAAATGTGTTTACCAAAATAATAAATGCTTACGTAAAATAAACATTACGCACTGTAAACCCAAAAATTGAAGAGCTTTTCATTGGGAGATAATTACTTGGGTCTACGTACTTGGAAATGGTCGTTGGAAGCTTCAGAGAGATGTTCTTCTCGACGACCACAAAGACGGAAGTTGTGAAGCTGGGGAGAAGAGCAACGTAAACTCATGAAGTTGGGGAGAATAATGCAGCGTAGGCGATTAAGTTTCTTTTGAGGAGTAAATCGGTGAGCAATTCTACCGCACACATGGAATACCTCTGGTCTGCGAGCCCAGTCGCCTGTGGAGTTTCAACACACTGTCCACTAAAGAGTACTGGAGGGGCATTCTCATAATTTTATGTATTAAAAACCTATATTCCTAACGAATGAGCATTCTCATAATTTCAGTTGGTCTTTTAACTCTGTTAATGGCTTATTAAACTGACAGGCCATCAACTTTTCAGGGATCTTATGTTACTTTCCTCTTTAAACAATAATAAACAAAACAAACTTTCATTTCCCTGTATCTTGAAAATAGAAACTCTTTTACATAAAAACTAAATAAATTACATTGTGACTCAGGACATATTTTCTTGAATTTTTAATAGCAAAAACAAACATAAAACTCAAAAAAGAGACCAAATTAATTAAATCATTGAAGCAAAGCCGCCGCAGTAGCGGGAGGGAAAAAGTCACTCAATGATCACGATTACGGGCCACGACAGTTGGAAAAGATTTCAGGCCACGGCCCACAATTGTCATCATTATCGATTGAGGTGGGCCTTAGTCTAACACTTATCACCGCATGATTATCATCTAACGGTTGTACTACTACCTCGAGATTCGTATCTTGGCGTTCAGATGTCTCGCGGGACCAGCGTCTGCTGCTTATCTGGAACTGGCTTCTTTAATGAGTTCAGAGCATGAGCTCACAACGCTCGAGGGACTCCAGCGAATGAGGAGATCCCGATCTCGTTTAGTCCCAAGGTTTGATCTCAAGCGCCTGATTTCTTATGAGTTTTTATTCTATAAATCTTGTCTGTTTAGATGGTGCAGCAATGTTTGGAACTTGATTTAGTTTGGTAGATCTAGGTTTTTATTTTATTTTATTTATTATTATTATTATTATTTTATTTTATGAATTCTGGAAATGTATCAAATTGCAAATGATCCCCAATCCGAAAAAGATTGCACCTATTCTCTTTTGAATCTAAGAAATTTCTGTAGTAACTTCATCCATTAATGTAAATTGATGTTTAGACCAGTAATTGTATGTATTTCTAGTGTTTTCATAGTTTTAATCTCTCTGCTAATTTTCATGAGCTCTTACAGATGTTGAAATATTCTTTTTAAGTTTTATTGTTTTCTTCTATCATGATTAATTGTCCTTGATGCATTTGAATTTTTGATAGCCCTGATGCATTGTGAAAGATGAATGAGCTAGGGTAATTTGGCCTCAATTGAGTGATGGAGATGTTTGCTTCCTTTGGTTAAGCATGCCAGTGTAGTTATAGAAAGGTATTGTTGTGGTCTGGATGAGCAGTGGCAATGCTATTAGCTGTGGAGGGAGGTGGGTTCTTCTCTTCTTCGGCAACAGGATATAGCAAAGGGCTTAGCCTTTTGTTTCTGGGCCAAAAGAATGAAGAAAGACCCATGAGGGTGTTGCCCTGGAATCAGTACCAGTTAGTGGATCAAGAAGTTGACTCTGACCTTCAGCTGGCTTCGAGGAAGAAACAAGCATCCCAGGGATGCACGTCCTTCTTATGCTTTGGCCGAGCATCCACCGAACTTGATGGTCCATGTCCTCCTAAAGCAAGTCCTGCTAAGCCCCCTGAAGCTTTACCAATTACATGTCCTGCTTCTGACGACAGCAAGATTGGCACAAATATTTCTGTCGATGTGAGTGAAACGAAGATTTGTCGCAAGAGTAGCCTTAAGAAAAATTCAAGGGATTGTTCTGCTATGGTTGGTGCATCTGAAAATGCCTGCAACTCTCTGGAGGATGTGCCGGGTAGTGAAGTTTGTAGTGCTGAAAGGAGGAAAGTCCATTGGACAGATGCCTCTGGAATGGAGCTTGCTGAGGTTAGGGAGTTTGAAGTCAGGTATGCTTAATCTTTTATAAGGCTTGAAAACCTAGATATGGATCTGTTAATGACAAATGAAGCTCATTTTGTCACTTCGATATTCTTTTGAGAGACCAAGAGATGCTCATGTTAAAGAGCTAACAAACATTATTATTGACTAAGAGATCAAAAAAGGGAGTAGTCTAAGCAACTACATACCATTCGTCCTTTGCCTTATCAGCAAGCAATATATATCTAGGGATACCTGTAAGCATTCATAAAACCAAATTGTACTTATTTATCAAAATGCTTTTATATGTCTGATGTTTATATTCCTGTAACTTATACACTCATTAATCATAAGTTTGTCAATCTAATGCTTGCCTTTTTAGCAAGGTCATAAACCTATGCAAAGGTTACTTTACTTTCTTAAATGGTCACCTAAGTAAAGAATGTTGGACAAGAAAAACATAGCATTACCATAACCCTGGGCCAATGTACATATCTTGACAGATATACTGTAAACCAGCAATAAATATTTTCTCATGCAATTTTTGTGATTGATGAAACAGGACTAAGAGAGATTTTGACAATGATGCTTTAGCTCTTGTTTAAATCAGTAAACAAACTCCAATCGAACTCCTTTATTCCTTTAAAACAATGTAAGGCCATCTGATATTCTCAGGATGGAATTCCTGGTCTTTCTGTGCATGCTGCTTATCATGTATAATGTATTCTTGGATTAAAATTTCTAATGACTGCAAAGATTTTGTGGTTGTTTGTTCAAGTTGAATATTCTTGTCCACTTTCTCTTATTCTATTGTTTTGATTGCATTTGGAAATTTCCCTTGTATATACTGTTGTACATACAATGTTACAAGCCTTATCCAATTACCTACCATTATTCAAAGTGAAATTATTTTTGTATGGACACTACTGTTTCCATTCATGTAACACACTTTTTCCCATGTGTAAATGCTGGCAAAGTATTGTGCTTGGTATGTTACTAACACAAGCAAAGTTTCATTCAGCAACGAAGGGCATGCCTCTGATGAAGAATTTGAAGATGATGGTGAAAGGAGATGTCAATGTGTTTGTCCAGTGCATTTGTTTTTGTAGCGAACTCAAATATTGGAATTTACTAGTGCACCTGGAGAAATTGCTTGGATGGATAAGCAGGTTCCCCCAAAATTGATACTACTTTCTGCAGCAAGCTTTTCTGTCATAGTACTACTATTGGCTACCGGGTCTCTTGAGTCACAACTCACAAAGTGTGTAAGTAGATTTTATGATTGTGATGCTTGTATTCTCTTCTTAGCCTACTCGCCAAGTTTTAGGATTTCAATTTTGTAAGTCTGAGGTTCTTGTTTTTCTAGTGGCTTTTTCTTTCCTTTCTATTATTATTTATTTGTCGCTCCAAAGTTCATGTTTGCTTCACAACTCACTGTAATCTACTGGTCTTACATTGTTTAAACACCATGTCTGTACACTGTTTTGATATCCTTCATCATTTATTTGTGTTCAAATCTGATTGCAGCATACTGGCAGAAATTTGATGTTTTAAATAATCCACAACATAAAACTCAAAAATGGTAATCGTTGCTTTTCACTATTGAAACAATGCAATCAGGGGTTTTAGGGGCCAACAAAAATTAAGAGTGATTCTGCTTATTGAAACTGCAAAATTTCTGGAGAATACATTATCTAGTGTGCTACAGTGGTTGAAGTTGAATAGTCACATTTACTGCATGTCCAAATAACATACAACCAAAACAACTATGATTGCATCGCAAAAGGATGAGTCATTCTTCTCAGTTTTCATTGCAATGAAAACCTTCAGCAATTGAGTTTGGTGGTTGTGAAGATAAAACTTAAGTAAAAAAATTGCAAGGCTTACCAAGAGTTTGCATTTTCAGCAAAAAATTCATGGTATGTGTTATCTTGCAATACAACACTGTCAATGAAAGTCTATACTGACTGCATTCTCAGCATATCTTGTTACCTGTCCAGCTGCTTGGAAAAACCTGGCAAATATAACTGGCCAGCAATCACCACACGGACATCTTGAACAATTATTTGCTGTCTAACTGCAAGTTTTTTCTGTCTGATAATTTAACTCTTTTTACTCCACTTCAAGATCATAACAAGGCTGTCTCAAACATAACCAGCTCTCACTGATTTTTGACTCAATTCGGTCTCTGATATGATTTGTCCCTAGCTATGGAAACATGAACAGCAATCTTTCAAGTGACCCATATACCAATAAATAAATAAATAAATAAATAAATACTTCTGAATGACCCACCTGCAACCTGCTGCTTCCTTTCTTGCAAATTTGCCTCTCAATCCAGTTCTAGTTTCTGTCATCTATTCCACTCCCTTTGAAGGCATACATTGGCGAAGTAAGAACATGACTCACAGGATTTTGTGGCTATAATTTTATTGACACCGAACAAGAAAGAATTGACAATCTAATGAACTCTTATTGATAATAGAAGGCTTACAGTTCAAGAGGTAAGTCAATCTCTCCCAAATACTAAACTAAACCTAATATAATCCAAAAACTCGGATGTCTCATGATCCAATCCCTAATAACATATTAATAATAAAACCCTAACAACTTAAAATTACAAACTAACCTTAACATAACTTATTACTCCACGAGCCTAACATTACTCGCTTCCCAAAAAACACCTTATACTCAAGGTGAAAATCTAAAGCTGTTGTTGTAGCAAGTCATGCCTTCTCTTCCTGAGGTTCCTCCTCGCATCTGGCCACCCCTCATCCTGCTGCCTCGGGATCCAACTCGCCCACCCTTGCTATCCACGGTGGTCTCTCATCAAGACCATGCTATCCCGGAAAACGGGAACCTCTCTGCTTTACGCCGGCCAGGGTCCCATCCGACGGTGTCCCAAAACCCACCGCCAGTCGGTCTTCTCCTGCTCTATTCCGGCCAGATTTGGCCAAGCCCTTCATGGTCAACCGGTCCTGCCTCCATGCACCCGAGTGCGCACCAAACGGGGCAGATCCCTAAGGCCCCAAATCTAGCACACGCCCACCGTGCGCTAGATCTAGATCCGCCAAAGCCGCCTAAGTCGAAACTCCATGGCCCGGACCTATCCCTAGTCTCCCGTCCCTATCTCGTGAATCTCCAAGTTTTTCCACGGGATCCTTGCTCGCGCCTCCTTCTTCCGTTACCAAGGAAACGATTTCCTCTTCCTTGGGTTCGCCTGAGATTGTAGACAAGACCGCCGTCGCTTGTTGGGATGCCGGAGAAACCACCGGCGGTGGTTGATTGACATGGAAGTCGATCAGTTTTTTTACCATCACCTGCAGGGTTGTGAATCGATCCTCAATAACCTTGAGTTTTCCATCAATTCCTGCCTCCATGGTTGTGAATCTTCTATTGATTCCTTCCATCGCAACCTTCACTAAAGCCACCTCAGTCTCTTGATTCTCCTCTAAAGCATCGACTTTTTTAGTGGCTATCTTTCCAGGAAATTGTTATGGTACCAATTTGATATACACCAAACAAGAAAAGATTGACAATCAAATTCCATATGATTAATTATATAATTTCTTAAATATTATTATTTTATTCAAAAATTAATTATAGAATTTCTTAAATTAAATATAGAATTCAAAGCTTTATTTTAAGTGGAGCTTTGGGAAGGCATCGAGGAAAAGATTGACAATCAAATTCCATACGATTAATTTTTGAATAAAAGAATTATAATCTTTTGACTTTTTTTTAAGTGGAGCTTTGAGAAGGCATCAAGGAGGTCCGGACAAGCTTCAACAAAACGTATGCTAGAAGGCTCCATCTGAGCTGGCACTATGCTGGAGCCTATTTGGCACCCAAGCAAGGCTTGCTTGGCGTTCAAGTCACCTCCAACCATTCAACCGCCTCTAGGAAGGTAAAAGTGGTTAATGTGAAAGGGAGAATAGGACCTCTTCTAGGATCTTCTTCTAGGATCTTCTTCTTTGGACTGAAACAACCCAGAAGCCTAAGCTCTCTCAAATATCTCTTTCTCCCTCGTGTTCCTAGTTCAATCTCCACTCATTCTTTGATCCAACCTCTTCTATGAGATTCTTTTAAGAGAGATCTTCGATCGCTCTCCTCTTTTCCTTGATCCCGTTTGATTGACTTGATCATCAGAGTGTCCGGGGATAGACCCCGAACTTCACCTTATAGATCACGCTCATCGGTGGACTTCAACAGCAAAGGGAGTTCTTCACACCGGAGCCATCATCGGTGGCTGATCATCTTTCTAGTTTCCAACTGAAGAAGCTACCATCTCCATCAAATTCTACTAGTTGATCTGGATCGGTTCTAATCCCGAGGAGTTGATTCCACGCATCAACAATTATGAATTTTTTTTAATTTGATTATAGATTTTTTTGTATATGATATTTTAATTTAATTATGGAATTTTTATGAATTATATTATGTTTTTTATTTAATTATTTTTATATATAAAGTTTCATATTCTGAATAAAAGAAAATATCAATTAATTTATTATCATCTATTTTTAAAATTTAGCAATTTTAAGCATTTTTTTAAAAATTTCAGCATCTTGTGTGTTGCTCAAAAGAATCACTAAACATGCTAAGATGATGAGATAACGGATTGTGGGATTAATAGCCTTCTCTCTAAGGGTCTGTTTGGTTTGGGGCAATGAGATATTACCACGCTAATGTGATTACCGTGGTAATGGGGTCATGATTGCTATATGTCTAGGAATGTTGTGGTAATGTTACATTTTACCATGCTTGGTTGGAAACTCATATTCCCGGTATTCTTCATCCTCATGGTTGGTTGGTTATGGTAATTAACTTGGTAATGTTCCATGCTTCCCAAAATACCCTTGGTTGTAAAATTTTGAACAAAAATAAAGTTAAATTAAAATAAAGTTTAGATTAAACATAATTAAATTTTAATAACAAAAATGCACATTTTCCCAAAATACCCTTGCATCTAAATTTTTATCATTAAAATTATAATGAAATTTTGATCATCTAAAATTTTAATACTAATAGAATTTGTTAGTTTACTCCCAAACTCATCTAGCTTTTTCTTAGTTTTCGAACTTCCTTGTGCAAGGAATTGAGCACTACCGGTCGATATGTATCTTTCAAGACCAAAGCTTAGGAAGATCACTGTCATAAATCCACCTAGGTTAAATGTATTGAGTTTGTAAAGATCCTCTGGAAAAATGTCTCTGATGAGTAAACACAAACAAATCAAGTCTGCCTAATAGAACTTTTCCAAGAGAATATGAAAAAAATGTTATCGGAATGCAATTAGCTTTCCAACATTTTTAGGCCTTTTAACCACATGGAGAGTAGTAGCTGTAGCAACCCCTGAAGAAATACCTACCTGGAAGATGAAAACATACTTTATGAGCTCAGAAAATGTACTGAGATATTCACAACTCATACAATAGTTTACTCCAAAGCTTATACTCCCAAACTTCATACACAATCTCCATGTTAATATAATAAGCATACAACATCACTAGTTTCACATAATAAGCTGTTCACAATCTCCATTCACACCTTACCAAAATCCAAAAATCCACTCACAAGTGCTAGTTTTAAATATAAGTTGTCCACATAAAATCCATTCACACATCAGTAGTTTCACATAATAAGTAGTCCACGAGTAAGTTGTCCACATAAAATCCATACACAAAACACTAGTTTCATAAAAATCCATAAACACCAAGGTTTAATTCTACTGGCAACCACTTAAAACCCCTTATTGCACTCATCAGGAAGTGAGAAAAAGTATGACACCTTGCTAGTGTCATATACAATAAGCCCACCAACTCTGATCCTTTCCCATTGGATTAAGCCTTCAATCTTAAGTAGCTTAGTATAAACTTTATTCTTTGCTTCCGAATCATTAGCTAAGAATTGGAAGCAACAAGCATGCCTTGAAACGTGCTCACCAGAACTTTCAATCCAGCTCCCAATAGTGCTCATGGTGCTTATGAACTTATCAATGCCAACATCTTGACCTAAGGAGCATTTGCACTTAATTTTCCTTGAAGGTGCAACCTGTGATTGGCCTGGTTATGAAGTTGTAGTGGTATTAGTTGGGCCTTGAAGGACACTTGCATTGTCTTCCCCATCTACTGGCTTAATGTAATGTTCTAATTCAAAGTCAAAAAAAGCTTCTCCTATGTAGGAACCAGTAGTTGTTGCAGCTTCTTCATTTGCAATATCCTCAACAACATCGGTTGGAGCCTCAGCACCCTCCCCGGTGGCTTGATCTTTACCAAATACCTAGCTCAACTCCTCTAGGAAAGGGAAAGGCTTGTTCCTTAGTCTTATAGCCCCCGGGTGACTCTGTAAACAAACATCATACCTAAATTATAAACATAGGCAACACGTGAAATTAACATACACTAGTAAAAATAAAAATACTGCAATTATAATAGAATTAACTTCACCCAATCATTGAAGACAGTAGCATCACATGTAATGCATTTTGCAGCATCATTCCAACCAAAACCACTTGGATTTGGCCTGAACATCTGTTGAATGGCATGGTACCTTCTCACGCATCCATTTCTCAAGTTGGTGTAGATAGCCACTGCGAAATTGACCATTATCAGCCTTCCATTTGCCAGATTGGGCAAGTCTAGTTAGGCATTCAACTAACATGCATATTGGTCTATATTCTAGACATGTTTGCTTTCTTATTTTGCATGCCTTTTGCCTTTTGTCTCAATTGTGTCAATCTCATCAACGTTTGCATTTTCAGCCATCTTATGCCCCCCTCAAAAAAAAAAGATTGAACCAAAGAATTTTAATGTTAGAACAACATCACAAGTATAGAACAAACAATGAAATTCATACAAACACATTTCTATTAATTATCCAACAAACAATACAAAGAAACATGCATGAAATTCACAATTCATTTATGTAAATTATAACATGCATGAACAAGAAGAAACTAGATCAACTTTACAGTTTTTTCACTGGTCCAGTAATTTTGCTAAACAATTCTAATGTATCCTCACCTTCACTTGTCCATTCATTAGATAACTCTAGAGTATAAGTAACTTCAAACGTATGGTTATTTTTTGATTGCCTTGGTTGTAGGATGTGTTTGATTTGTGGGATACCTTTGGGTTTCTAATGGATTTAACACATGTAACTAATTGTATATTATGTATCAGTAAAACTATGATTTTTGTTCATTCTTGAGCTGATATTTGTCCCTTCTTTTCACATTTTTCAACTATAACAGCTAATGGCAGAAGAAAGAGGTTTAGATGTTGATGTGGCTGGTTTAATTATTGCTATCGAGGAAGCCAGACAAAGAGCAAGAAGTGCCTTCTTTTCATATTTTTCATCTGTAAAACAATGATTTCTATTTGGTTCATTATTAATGACTATTTCCTGTATGTTCTCTATTGTCCTTTTATTTTGACTTCATACTTTTATAGATGTTGATGATTATCAATGTTCCTGATATAGATGAAGAATCAGGCATGTGTAAAAGTGAATTCCTACTACTTGATACATATTTATATAAAAAATTGGGATTGGTTGCCTGGTTAAACATATTAAGCGCCAAGAAAACATCACAACTAAGGAAACACTACTAGAATATTAAAAAAAAACACAACTAAGTAAACAAAGAATGATAATGTTAAAAAAAACATCACATGTAAGGAAACAAAGAATGAAACTCATACAAAGACATTTCTATTAATTATCCAACAAAATATACAAAGTAAAGTAAGTGTTAAAACATTTAATATTATACATGATCAGTTCCCTATGTTATGTTTTCCCCCTACAATTCTTCCACTGATTAAACATATCATGTGCCAAATTCGGCCGTCATGTTGTCCACGCATTAGATGTCTCAATGAAGGTAACTCTATCACCATCTATGTCTTCACTTATAATGTCTTCTCCAATTGTTACTTCTAAAGTATCAATAGGCATTTCTCGCCTAACATAGTTGTGTAGCAATGCACAAGCGTAAATAATTCTATATTGTGTCTCTCTATATGATAATATGACCTCCCCCTCAAAATGGCCCGCCTTCCCTTCAATAGACCGAAGTATCTCTCAATGACATTTCTAGCAGAAGAGTGCTTGTAGTTAAGGAACTCCTCAGGTGTGGTGGGTTGACAACCTTGCCTCCAATCATTTAAGTGATACCGTTGTCCTCTAAAAGGTGTAAGAAACCCTTCTTAGTTTGGGTAACCAGCATCATATAAATTATAGTAACCTAAAAGAAAGTTAAAGGTGTTAGTGCTTTAAGAAAACCATATTTGGAAGCTAACTATGCTAAATGTTAATATACCTTGGGGGACTCTTAGCCCATTTCTCCTAGAAATCGCATCACGTAACACCCTAGAATCAGCTGTTGAACCCTTCCACCCCAGTAGAATGTAAATAAATTGCATGTCTTGAGAGCACACACCCAAGACATCAGTGGCAATCTCATTTTTTTCTTGTTCGATATCTAGGCTTCTCAATTGCACTTGCATTTACTTTGATTTATGTTCAATTCTATAAAAAGGCTAATTTTAGTATAGTGAACTTTTTTTTTATTTTTTTAAAAGTATGGTATATAATAAAATTTGAACTTCAAACAAGTTAATTGTTTTCTTTTACTTTAAACCATCGCCACCTTTCGTCGGTTGAGTTCTCACGAAGTGTTTCTGCTTTTTTGAGCAAGACTTCATGATACTTCAAAATTGCATTTAGAACCCCTTTAAAATGTCGGCTTATTGTCACTCCAGATCTAAAAAAATCCATCTTTTCTATTTTTTGTTTTGATCATGTGAAATGGTATATAGGAACGATGCAACTATTTCCTCAATACACATGTTCCTATTATCTACTAGTTAACCAGTTGTAGTAAGTAAATCACATAGACAATGAAATTCCCGTCGATCCATACGAATACTCTCAATGCACTCTAGGTCACTCTCAAAAACCAGCCTATATATGTTGATACTTCTTATCATTTGCCTACTGGCGCTATAAGTGGCAATTCGTGGCCTCTTTATGCTATGCCTGTGTTGTAAGGCAATGACACACATTAATATAGCTAGTTTATTCATCATCCCTACATATAAATGAGCTATGGTGGCAAGCAATCCCATATTATCAGGAGAAAAAAGATCCACCTACAAAAGAACAAAAAAAACTTGCAGTATAATAAATTAGATGACATGTGTTGGTAGACTCAAAAGAAACATGTCATGAACATGGTGAACAAAGAACTTCAGTTCCAAACAAATGATTTTTTTCTTTGTTATGTGTGTGTGTTTTTACAATGATTTTTTATTTTAACTTAGATCATTGGGAAAGGGAAGCTGTCCTTTGGACATGCTTTGTTGAGATCGGTGAAGTCGACGGACATCCTCCACTTCCCATTGGACTTCTTCACTGAGACAACATTAGCAAGCCACATAGGGTAGTGTACTTCCTGGATGAACCCGACCGCCGACAGCTTCCTGACCTCTTCTTCGATAGCCGCGGTCATTCTCTTGGGGGCAAAGTGCCTCCGCTTCTAGATTACCGGCTTATGGGCAGAGTCCACCTTCAGTTAATGTTGCATCACTTCGTGGTCCACCTTGGGCATGTCACCAGGTCCCCATACGAAGATGTCAAAATTGCTTCTCAAGAGGCTAAGGACGCTTTCCTTGAGCTCCTTTGACATCTCCCACCTAATCTGCACGGTTCTTTAAGGGCTATCCCCGGACACGGGAACGGTGAAGAGCTCCTCGACCGTAGTAAGCCTCGGGGCCATCCCAGGTCCGTCATCCACTGGCTTCTCAAGGTCTAATGCTTCTCCAGCCTTCTCTGTCAGGTTGGCGTAAAAGCACCGTCGTGTAGTGCCTTGGTCTTTGCGCAATTCCCCGTATCCCCAGGGGGTGGGGAATTTTGCCACGAAGTGGCATGTGGAGATCCCCGCTTGTAAGGCGTTTAGGGTCGAGAGCCCCACTAGCAGGACATAGATGGGCCGCAACGTCTCAGATGTGAGTTTCATCTTCTGGTACGTCTCCCAAAAGATCACGTCTGCCGCGCTTATGCTATCAACCATGACTCGCTTGACTTCATAGCCTGTTATCTTGACAGTAACCACCAAGGCATCATCATGAGGATGGGTGACCCTTTTCAAATCTTCGCTTGAGAAGGTGATGAATGATATGACGCGTGGTCTCTTAGAGTTCCATCCCCCTTCTAAGGCACCTCTAGGGCTTTCAACCATCGAGGAGCTACTGGGCTTTTTTCTAGGGAGTCCCACAGATGGCGCCAAACTGTTGATTCTCGAATTGGTAGTGGACTGAGGAGCGACTTCCCTCAGTGAGTTCAACTATAAAAAGGATGTAGTGGTAGTAGTTGATGTTTTTGTACCGAGGTTGGTGGTCTGATGGCCGTGAGGTGTCGAGGCCGCCCATCCGTCAAGCTACCTTCCCCTGCAAAATAAAGAAGTCCAGGGGCTTCTTCCCCCTAGACCCTCTGATGCTCAAGTTAGTTGGGTCGAGAGTTTGTGAGTAGGAGAGAAAGAGTTTTTCCTAGGGGAAAAGAAAACTCCCCCTTTTACTTGGGTGGCTACCCTCGAGCCATCTGTTGTACCTATCTTTCCTTTACTATGTGCCCGACAAGCACCCTTATCAGGTTCCCTTTCTGCTTGGTGCGGCGTTTTCCATATGCGGTGCTTGTCCCAGGTGACAAGACGGTACCTGTGCGCGTTTGGAGGGATGGAATGGGGATCTCACGCCCCTCTCTTGATCCAGTCGTCCCTTCACGGGGTCCTCTTGATTCCCACCATTTGGAAAGAAGGGTTTTCCCTTAACACATTCAAATCCATAACAAATGTCACCCCCCGACCCAGTTTTCAAGGCCTCGGGCACGTACACAGACCAGCAGTATCCAAGTGGAGACGAGCCCCACTCGGGTACAAGGCCTAAGTAAATCAAGAACAGATAACAAAATATCAAAATATCTCAAATTTAATAATCAAAGTCACAACGGAATTAAAATAAGGGTTCATAAACCCTAAATAACTAGGCCCTACAAGGGTCCTACAAGATATAAGTCAAAACTATTTGAGATCTCTCAATATCGGGTAAGCTATGTTCTGAACCCACACGTAGCTCCTAAATCTGAAACAGCTATTCTTCAGAACCTGTAAAGAAAAGGAAAACAAAATGAATGAGCTTCCGAAAGGAAAACTCAGTAAGAACCCTGCATGGTCACACCGAAATCATACCCATAAACATGATAATTAAAATGTATAACATAATTCATCAGTCAACGAGTCAAACAGCTGGGGCCATGGCCCTCCACAAACTAGGTCCTAGGAGTCTACCAAAGGAGATAGAAAAGAAAAAAGACTCCTAGACTAAACAGTAGCCCTCAGACTCATCAAACTTCTTCGGTCAGTACCCAGCCTCATCTGGAATCGACCTCAGTCAGTTGTTGGTAGCGCCACCTCTCGTACGTGTCGATACGGTCAGTATATCGTCTCATTGACAGGTTGGACTACCAGGGTATCCTCCCCCTGGCCTGGAACTATCAGAACGAAAGGGTGTCCTCAGCCCTGAGCGCTCCACATGAGCATTTGCGCCACTGAACCGGCAAAAGCACAAACCCATCCGCGACATATTTATCGGTTAAAGACACAAGACCATGTGACCATGGTCAAATGTCGGTCACAGGACAGTGTGCCCAACGAACAAGTCAATCAACAGGTAATGAAATAAAACTCTATCTCTAGCACATCAACCATGCACATACGGAGAAGGGAAACAATCATCAACAGGTATGCACATGTATCCAGAGAGCAGATAGACAACAAATATGTTAAAAGAAATAGCATCAACAAAACCAAGAAACCCGATGATGGGTGGGAACTAGGCAAAGGTAACTTACATTATTTGCGAAGTCTGGAATTTTACGGAACTCCTTCCTGATGCGTTTCTATGTCAGATCTGATAATGAGTTCTAAACCAGTAATAATACCATTGTTTGATTTCTACATGCTTTGATGCATGTATGTGTCTTACTAGAGATCCTAGTCTCAACCATAAATCCACCCTTATTTAGACAGAACCCCTTCAAATTACAAAAAATTCATGGTAGCCTAGTGGTTAAAGGCCTCCATTATAGTTGAGAGGTCTTGAGTTCCATTCTCCACCCTTGGTTATTTTGTTTTTATTTTACTAACTCTCAATTTGGCCCATCAGACATGGTTGAGCCCAACTGGCTTGAAGGGAAACTGGTTCGGACCCAAATTAATTGATCAGACCCGAGTCCCATTATCCATCTAAGCTAGTTCGATTAAAAAGGGTTAGGCTAGACCCATCTTAAATCCTGACTCAACACCTCAACTTAGTTAGACCTAACGTGATCGATCCCAACCGATCTTTGGATCGAATCCATCTGAACTAGCCAAACTCCTTAACCAATTGACTTGACTTATCTAGCTTGGTTTAATCAAATCAGTTTAATTTAATTAGACTTAGATTGAACTCCAATCAAATTGAGTTGATCAAACCATTAGATCTGAACCCAACTTTTTTTTTTTTTTTGAATCTCTCTCGGGCTTGGCTCAGGACTGGACTCCTTTCTCAATAAATTCTGCAGGAGAAACATGTGGTGCAGCGGTCTCCAATGGTGCTCAGACAGTCGGGGTCTCCTCTGTGCCTTGGCCCTCGTCAGTCGGAGAAGGCCTGCGCGCCGTGAGGTTTCTCGGGTTATTAGCCATCGTGCTCTTCCTCCCCTCGCCGGAGCACCTCCCTCTCGGGCGAGCTTCTCCTCTCTCCGGCGTTCAACCTCTCGACCGGAGGCAATGGAGGTCCTAAAACTCTCTCAAGTGTCCACACTAAGCTATATGTATGCATGGCTATCGGTTACAGAAGAAGGGGGACTTACCAGACGATGGCTTAATGCCAGAGCGCTCGCTCGATTCCACGATTCCACGGCGCCTGGCGCGATGAGTGCTCCTTCGTGCTACCACCGGTGTCTGGTGACCGCTCTCTGGCCAACGGCTATCCTTCGTTGCTCCCTCCTTCTCTTCCCTGTCTCTCTGTCTCTCAGTCTCTTACGAAGAAGGTGGTGGCAACGCTAGCTTCCAGATGATGAGAGTGGAGTTCCCCTTCTATTTATAGAATCCACGGGGGTCTTCTAGATATCCTACTACCACTCTGATAAGCTTTATCCCTTCATTTAAATTTCTTTTTAAACGATTTCAGGAACGTATAATCTTGCGGTGGCATACACGGCAGTGACACGGCGTGGAGATGAAGATGCCTATTCGCGTTGGATAGACGGAGGAGATTATTTTCCCATGCTTCGCGATCGGATCTTTCGGCTCAATCCAGATGTAGGCGATCCGACGATCCTTATCTAATTATAGCGCCTCGTATCTGGCTCACATTAGATCAACGACCATAATCCTTTTATAACGAATGATCCGATCAAAATGCCAATGCCTCGAGCTTAATCAATATCCAAGATGGAGGGCTTGGATTGGTTATGCCCAACGATGGGGTTCTCTTGACTAGAACTTAAAACCCATCCTTTGATGAATGGCCGAGATTGACTTGCACTGTGGGCTCACCCACTCGTTTGTCTTGGATGATCGTAATGGACGACTTGATCGTCATCTAATTGCCTCGAACTAATGCTTCATCATCTGATCATCTAATCTCAGCCTTCCATTCCCTTCTAATACCCCATATGCATAAGTGCACGTGCACTTTTGCAAATCAATCCTTCGCTTTTATTTACTTTTCATGTAGGTCCCTCGGCTGAGAGAGAGAGAGATACAAAATTCTTGTTAGATCCCTGACTCTTATGATATTGCTATTAGGTCCCTGGTCCAGAGAGGGACTTATTATCCTTTAGTCCTTATTTTTTCCAAAATTTACTATTAGGTCCTTAATGATCCCAATTAACCCTAATTGGGATATTTATCATTTTGGTATTTCTTTATACCCATCATCCAAGTTTAATATAATTCCTTAATTAGCAAATAATTCACTTGATTATTCTAAGGAGTAATTAAAGAATTTTATTCAAGAAAAATTTAAACAATTCAAAACTTGGGAGACTCTCCCTTATTCACTAAACAATTTCAAAAATGACTAATTAAAGACTAATTAAGAAAGACATTGCTTCCTAAAGACCAAACCCTAAAGCATAAGAAAAATCTTGGACTTTACAACAACATTCCATGTCTAAGTATAAAAAGAGGAAATAAAGATTCAATAACAAAAGAGTAACGATTACCCCTTTTGATTAGAGAAACCCAAGCCTCAAACATTGTTGAAGACCCTCGGATCATAGCTCTACATTCGCTGCAGCTCTTGAGACCAAAGATTGCCTAAAACCTAAAACTTCGAGTCTTTATATACCCCCAGGATCTTGTTTCGCGATTCTAGAATGAGCATCGCGTTGTTAGTTAACTTTGGAGGCCTCTAATAACGCATCGCGATGCAATTTATGCACATCGCAATGTTTCTGTGTTTTCCCGAGAAGCTTCTTATCTTGAGTATCGAGATGCTCTCTACTCACATCACAATACTGACAACAGTTGGGAATTCTGCCTTCTGTCTCTCCTATAACATTGCGATGCTCCATATGAGCATCACAATATTGATGGAAACTGGGGAGCTCTGTTGTATGCCTTGCTTTATCATCGCGATGCGCATTTGTGGCATCACAATGTTTTGACCCCTTTTGAGAGTACGCGATATAGGTTTTCACAAATAAACAAGTATTGAAGGGGGTTATTTGAAAAAATATCTAATTGAAGATATGGAATATTATATTATCCGGTAAAAAAATTATTTATTTATTTTTATTATACATTATTTTTATCCTGCTCTTTGAGTAGGAATCTTCCTCATCCCGTCGACGCCTCGCATACTGTATGCTGCCTCCAGCATTCAGAATCAAGGTACTTTTCATCGCGTTTTTCAGTTGTCATCCTTGGCTCTCATCTGAGACGGCAACCATCTGAGAGCGAGAGAGGCCGCGGTATTTGAAAGAAGTGAATCTCGAATTCGCCGCCTCTTTTTCTTCGCTTCAATGGGTCCAAAATACCATAATTTCCATAATTTCCCTTTTCCTCCATTGATACTTCATAATGAACATAGTCCGGATGAGATCCTAAAGGAGCGAGAGAGTCTGGACGAGATCCTGACGGCTCCCATCTAAGAGGGAGAGAGGCCACACTATTTAAAGAAGTGAGTCTCGAATCCGATTCTTTCTCTTTCCCACTGTGTGCCTTATTGACCAGTTGGATCTTGAATCCAACTCTTGCTCACTTAGATGGGGGATGGACCAATTAAGTCGGAGGAACGATGGTCATCATGCTTCTTGTTGAAAGCTTCTATTCTTTTTTGGACTTTTTAGTCTAAATTTCCAATATTATGAATTGATAGACTATATCTTGCTTATAATCTTCTGCACATTGAACTAGAATCTAAATTCATATATTGTTTAGCTCTATTTGTGGAAATGCAATGGCAAAGGAGTAATATTTACCTTTGAGCTCATGGGAGTAATATTTTTCACACATAAGTTTTCTAATTTTTTTCCTGTTCTTTTCATCCATTCTCCTTTGATAAATAATTTAAATAACAAATAATAATTCTAAGAACTGAATCCAATTTTGAATGTATAGATTTGATTACATTACTGAGTACTTAAATAGCATTACCTTTTCTCTTTAGATGACTATCTAAAATTGTCTGTCTGATATTGCATACTTTTGCTTGTATTATGTAATATTGTCTAGCTTATATAGTAATTTGCCTAAACTTTAGCATGGGCTCCACTTTTTTTTACATCATATCTAGTTGTAGTCTTCAGAAGTTTAATCAAGACTTGTTTTATAAATGTTGATTTGCATCTCTTTTTTCTTTCTTTCTTTCTTTTTGTTTAATCAATACTAGTTATAAATGTTGTTTGTAACAAATATATCATTGAATGCATGGTACATAATGTAGTCCCTTTCTTTCTTTCTTTCATTCTTTTTGTTTAATCAATACTAGTTATAAATGTTGATTTATATATGTTGTTTACAACAAATATATCATTGAATGCATAGTACATAATGTAGTCCCTTTATTGGTCTACTCTTATCTTTCTGAGCTATTCTCTTTTTTAATTTATAGGACTGATTTATAGTAATAAGAGAAAATAAGCTAGGATGGCTAATGATGCCTTGGACGATGTCTTTTGCACCAAAATACCAGTGTTGTTGACCATGGTTGCGGTACTGATCGTGTTAAGACGAAGAAAAACACAACATTGGCGAGTAATCCTGTAAAACCCAGGGGTTTTTATGAAAGTTGTGGAATATTTTTATTTATTGGAAGAAATTCTCTAAATCGGGTTAATTGGAGGAAAAGAGGATAAATAGAAATTAAAAGTTTATGGGGATTTAGAGGGAAGCCTCCATCTCTCACGGATGGAGGACGTGAGTGAGAAATAAATAAGTTGGAGGACTTGAATGGAACTACGCCGCACTCACTCAAGTAATGAACTAGAATAAAATTGATGGAAAGTCATGGGGGTTCTTAACATAAATGCATGTGAAAGTGGAACCATGCACGCAGTGGTTAAATGAACATTGGGTGGCTGAGATTGCTCAGTAATACTTCTTTTAAATGATCTAATGGATGAGAATTCTTCTGGGATTATATCGTGTTAGCCGAGCCTCATCGCAGCCGCGGAACCGTGATACGCCACCGCGAGGGAACATGGAAAGATAAAGAACGCTGGCGTTGGCGGTTAGGAACCACCAACGTGTCGTGGTTATTCTCGCGGCCAAGCTTCGTGAATGTGAGGAGGATCGTGGACTTGATCTTCAGCATTCTTAGTTTGTTATCAAAGGATGAAAGCGGGAAGAAACCTAGCGTCATTTGCCTCCTTCTCGTCTCTTTCTTCTTCCCCGTCCTTTATAGTCAGCCCGGAAGCACCGCCGCTGCATTGCTGTCCCAAGCTTCCGACGGAGTCCCGGTAAGCTTCCTTTCTCTTCCCTGTGATGCAATAGAACTTTATGAAAGATCATGTGGGCGAATAACTGGAGACAGGTGTGCTCGGAGTGGGACTGAGCGAGGGATAGTGAGTTCCTCGCTTCTGTGACTTCCTTGTTGGCTGTGGTGTATGCCAAGGTTGTTTGGAGATCTTCAAGGGTCCTAGATGCATGTTTAACTTTGAGTTCAACTCTAGGAGGTGAGTTATTTGTGATCTCAATAGCCTTAAGTGTTGCATGAGTGCAAAGGGAGACTGGTGGGTGCACAAGAGGGAGAGAAGGTACATTTGGATGGTGAAGTATTGGACCTGTTAATAGTTAGTATAAGGTGTGATGATAGAGTGTAAGGGAACTATCTATGACTTATCTAAATCTTTGTCACCATGCAGTTGATGTTTGAGAGTATAGTTAATTGTTGAATAAATGATGGAGGATTTAATTCATAGCTGAGTAGCTATTCTAATTAATGTTAGAGATAGAAAGATGTCTAACTTATGTGGCAAAGATTGTGTGTGCTGTAATGGTCTTGAGAGAGAGAGAGAGGGACTGTGAGGCTTCTCAGTAATTAAAATCGGATGGTCTAAATTAGTGGCTCTTGCTTGGTGGATTTATTTAATTATTATGAAATTATATAGATGAAAGGCCAGTTTTGCAGGAGCAATGACATGGGTATTGGGTTCAGTACATTGGATTGGATGACCAGGTGATCAAATGGTCTATGGTGAATATAAGCATGAGGTATTGGTCGAGGATGAGGCTGTTATGTTGAGGATATAACATTTGATAGTTTATTTAATTGTTAGGAGAAGTATTGATGTCCTGGGGACCATTGGGTGTGGTTAAGGTATAAGAATGCATTACTGTATTACAGTGAATAAGGACTTGATTTTGTGAAGCTTCAAGGCTTGTCTTCTTTAATGAATGGGTTTTGCATGAAGTTTTGACGGCTGTGCTTGAGGAGAGGAGTGGTTATTCTCAGTTAGTATTTAACAGTGGATGGGGGGGTGATGTTCAGAGGATTTATAGATATTACAAGTAGTTGAGATTCAGAGAAGAGATTTGGGGTGATTAGGCTCCTATTGGGGATTAGTGATAGTTTTTCATAGGTCAAATACCCTATTTAGTCCCTCTATTATTACGATTTGTCCCTTTGGATCCCTCTAATATAAAACATGCCTTTTTGGTCCCTTTAATTTTACGTTTGTGTCTTTTAAATCCTTCCACAAGCCTTTTTGGTCCCTTTATTTATGTTTTTCAGGCCTTTTTGGTCCCTATAAACTTCGAAGAGAGGGATTTAAAAGACACAAACGTAAAAATAAAGGGACCAAAAAGACATGTTTATATTAGAGGGACCCAAAGGGACAAATCGTAATAATAGAGGGACTAAATAGGGTATTTGACCTTTTTCATAAAAGAGAGTAATAGTGCTTTGAGGTGTTTTACTGTTTATGAAGTCACTATAGCATGAATAGTATCTTCTTCTTTATTTTCTGGGAACCAGGTTTTTGCTTGAAATTAAATAGGGTATGCTTAATTGAAAGGTTGATAAATTGGATACTTGTTTAAGGCATGTTATAGGGAAAACTACCACCTTTTATTTCCTTTTAATTGCATGAATCAAAGATAAGAGTTAGAGCTTTGATTTGAAGCTATATATAGATAACTACAGGAATCACTATAGCACTACGGGGCATGGAGTTTGATCTTTGTTATAACTGGCTATATAGAGATGATAATGAGTTCATTTTAGTGCAAATAAAAGATAATAATTGGAATGATATGGATAAAGGGATTTGTGAGACTATGGACTCTTTGATTCATAGAGATAATAATTTGGAATTGGGTACCAATGAATGTTTGGGTTCATTGATGGTTTGAAAGGTTTTGATTTTCAATAATGATTGAAAGAAGGTAGGACCAGAGGTTGATCTACTCACTGAATTTCATGTTAGAGGAGTGGGATTCCTGGTAATGGTGTTCAGAGTGAACTAGTTTGAGGTTTAGATGATATGTGAGGAGTATATGTATATATATATATATATATATATATATATATATGTATATATATATATAGTTGTGCATGCTTTCATGTGAGGGAGCAAAAGGTTTGTGGTCGGTGAAGGTGGACAAATTAATTGATCACTGTGGTGCAGGCGGGAAGCTGGAGTCTCATTGTGAATGGAGTTTATAAAATCATTGATTTTTGATTTGGTGACAGGGAGGTGGATATGATCTCTAGTGGAGATGGCCTATGGATTGAGTGTGAGAGTTTACATTAATGTTAAGAGTGTGACCCTCTTGTATATGCATTCTGGGATCCACTAAATGATGAGTGGGATATTTGTTTTTAACGTGAAGGTTATAACATTTCATAAATGGCTTTGACTGTGTTTTGGTGATGATTTAGAACATGGCTCTATACTCTAGGAATACAGTGGACGTGAGGAGAATGGAGTCAGGTGCACATGCTTACTCTCGTTTCATGTGATGATAAGTGAGTTAGAGGGTGCCACTGGGTCTCAAGATTTGTGTAGAGAATTGAAACTAGAGTACATTTATAGATTTTGGTAACGATCTGATTATTGGTGGAATTGGTTGTCACCAAGGTTCACTAGTTGGATTTTAAAGATAGTGAACTGAATGGTTGTGAGTTCTTTTGGATTTGTGAGTTGGGCTTTTGGGCCCGATAGGTTGATTAAAAAGGTTTGGCCCTAATTTCGGTTTGGGCTTTGTGCTATGAACTAGGTAGTGTTTAGCAGAATGTGAATAGAATGTGATCAAGGTGGTTGGTTCAACTAAGTAATTTGCTTTTGGTTGGGCCTTTAGGCATGCCTGATGAAAATGGACAAAGGAATTATTGGGGATTTTAGTTGAACCAAATTTAATAGTACTAGTTGTTCATGTACGTGTGTACATTATTTGAGACTAGGTTCATGATTTCCAAGTGATGACTTGGAGTGCTGAGTTGCGTCGGGAGGGACGCGGACTAGTTGGTACAGATCGGTTTATACCAGATATCGGCTTGGAGCGTTGAGCTGTGTCGGGACAGATATGGTGCAGTGATTGGATGGCGTGTAGAGGTAAGTCACTTTGCCTCGTTTTCACCCTTGTATGGGTTTCTTTGTTTTACTGTATGATATCAGTTAGCATGATTTGTTGTGAGTACCTGCTGTTTGATTCCATGCACATACATGTTTGATTGTCTCTTTCCTGGTATGTGCTTAGTTGCTCTGCTTGGTAGTGTTTGATCTACCGTTTGTTGAAATGCTTAGTTGGACTACCCACCCGTGGGCCGACACTTGATCATGGGCACATGGTCTTGTGTGCTGGCCGGGAGGTACGTGCTAATCGAAGTTCGATCTTCGCCGGCTAAGCGCTGGAGTTCGAGACTCCGTGATTCCCCGCTGGGGTTGATTTGCTGGCCGTGTCGACACGTAGAGGTGGCGCTACCGACCGTGACAGGTTCGTCGCTCACGGCCTCAGAACATTGTTGTAGTCCGAGGCTAGCGTTTCTTTATTCTTGCACGAAATTTTGGCTGTCCGGGGGAAGTGTTTGTTGAGCTGTTTTTGGACTTCTCATCCAGGGCCCCGAGGGCCGTAGTTGGATGTTAGGATCTGTTTGTATGGGGTGTAGCCCCTTTGTTTGATGATCCTATATTATTGATATCTGATTCAGCTGACCATTGAGATTCTTGCAGGGTACTTACTGGGCTTTCCATTCGAAAGCTCACGACTTTTCTCTTCTCTCATTTCAGGTCCTGAGGAGTAGGTAGACTCGAGCTCAGGGACGGCGAGAGTTGGGGCGGGTTATTGCTGAGGTTGGAGGACCTCCCTAAGTTGTTTTCTTTTGTGTGAGAGAACATTGTCTTCTTTTTATTAGGACCTTTGTAGGGCCTGGATTATGTAGAGGGCATGTAGACCCTTATTTGATTTTATTATGTTTCCGCTGAGATTTATTGATTACTTTTGATTAAATGTATTATCTGCTTATCATTATTAAGGCCTTGTATTCGATTGAGGCTCGTCTCCTTTCGGGTACGGCCAATCTGTCGACGTTCCCGAGGTCCCTGTATGCGGGTCGGGGCTTTACAAATCCATGACAAAATAGCGGAAGATATGTGGCGTGATTATAATTCTAAGGGGCCAATATAAAATTTCAAAAAGTGCCTTCAACTCCACTATATGTAGGTTTATTTTGACTGTGTCTTCAACTATGTGTTGGTATTGAATGAAAGATTATCCCATTTTGTGATACAATATTTATTTTGATGATGATGTCTTGTTGTTGTTGGACGTTGGATAATTTTTTTTTGTTGGAGTTTGGAAGCAAGATTCGCAAGAATGACTTGGGTATGTATTTCAATGAAAATGGTTTTTTTTTATTTCTGCCATTATGTAGATTGTGGGTGATTATTTGCAAGATTTGTACAAATATATCAGTTTTGTTGCTCCCACCATGAGCATCTATTTAACTTTTAAGGTGAATAGAAATGATGGTGAACTTTGATTGAATCTATTAGTATGCTTATGAACATTCACATTTTGATCAGTTCTAGTGGTGTTCTTTTTTTATAATGGATGCCAGTGTTTTTAGTTCAATTTTGTTTCCTTGAATGTTATCAACTTCCTCTGTTTATCTTTCAGTGTTATTTTAAAAATGAAGGATAGAAGTTTCAATTTTTCTTTGACTTCTTCAATACAACACTGCAAATCAGGAGAGATGAATGAAAAAAGTTCAATTGAATGTATACATAATGCTTCAAAAGAGGGTTTGTTTGTTTGTTTGTTTGTTTGTTTGTTTTTTTTTTTTTTTTTTTTTTGGAAGTTAAACCATGGTTGCCAGACCCGACCCAGCCCAGCCTGTTGAATAGGAAAAACCGGGAACCGGGGGATGGGCTGGGCCGAGTAGGACCCCAGAACCGGGGGCCTGAGACCCGGCTGCCACATCACCGGCTCGGCCGAGTGAACCGGGCCCGAGAGGAATTTTTTTATTGTTTTTGGTTAAATTTTTTTTATGGAAGTTAAAAAAACATAATAAACAAAATCCTTGGGAGCATGGGGAGCCTCAACTTGAGGCGGCATTCGTGTGCTCACCATGTGCCCGCACATGAATTTCGTACGTCCAAGGCAACCCGAATCCGACATTTGCACCCCCCCCCCCCTGCGTGCGCACGTGAGAAAGCCTTTTCACCAACAAGGTCTATTGGTTGATAGAATGAAACCATATTTAAAGCGAGTGAAAGTTTTATCCATAAGCAATGTGAGACTAAATACTTTCAAGTCTTTGAATATTTGAAACCAATTCTTTTGAAAACAAGTCCATAATAAGGCCCAAAATGAGATGGGCTTAAAAAAATTGTATTTGTATACTTAGTAACTATGATTATATTTTAATTGTGTATTTTAATATTTTTGATTAATTTGTTTTGTTTAGTATGTGTTTGCTTTGGGCATGAACTAAATATAAATATCAAATTTAGTTAATCAATCATATTTTTTATTATTATAATTTTGTTTTTATATCATATTTTATTATTAATAATAATTATTAATTATTTTTAATATTTTATTATTGACCCCGGTTGAACCCCGGTTGAACCCTTGACCCCTGACCCCTGGGCTTGGCCGGGTTGCCCCGGGCCGGGTCTGACAACCTTGAGTTAAACACCCACTGAATAAAACATCACCATATTTTTTGGGAAATCATCAACAATAAAGATTAAAATAAAATATTTGATCCACTTTACACTTCATGTATTCAATTAATTTTAAAATAAAGTAGATATTTGAAACCAAATAATTCATAATTTATATTTAAATTATACTAATCAATTAAAACATAATTAAAATTAAATATATATAAAAATTTAGATGACTTCTGACTTTCCCTACTTTCGTGGAAATGAACACACTATGGAAGTGTTAGCCCGAAGTGATCTCACTTTCGGGAAATGAACACAAATAGTGGGGGAAGTGGCCACTTCGGTGCTCCCTCACTTATGGGCAAATGAACACTAGAAGTGGGACTTCCCCCACCTCCCTTGACTTCAGGGGAAGTGAGACTTCATGAGACTTCAGCCCACTTCTGACTTCCAGACACTTACGGGCAAGTGGACGCCCCCTTAATGTTGAATACATTGAACTTGGAACTCAATTCAATTTAGTTTAGCTTTGTATGTGGAAAATGTATATTCAAAGGAGTATGCTTTATGAGATATCATTTATACTTGTTTGTTTAGTAAGCAAAGAAATTATATATATATATATATATATATATATATTTACCTTTGTTTCTATGAAGATATAGAATCAAAAAGTCTGTTTAGTTATAACTGAAGGTCTGTGTTGCCCTTTGATTCTCTTTGTAAATAAATTCATTGGTTGCTTCTGTGTCTTGATGATAGTTGGTTCATGGAAATGGACAAATGATTATTTTTTAAGTATAATTAATTTGGCTTGTACAGTTTAATTAGGCAAGCTATTAGAGAACCACAGTTCCCCTCCCATAAAATCATCTGTTTCTCTAGTTTACTTTTGTTGCCTATTGTCAGTGATATAAACTTAAAATGAATATTCCCCATCATTAGTTTGACTAGTATGTGACTAGAACTATATCCAATGTGAAAGCCTGAAATGCACTGAGCATTGATCGGATGACCAATGGTCTTGCTTCAGGAGAAGCATATGCATCTTGAAATTACATGCTTCAAGTCTTTCAGGGTCATTGCTGCAAACATTAATTTTGAAAAACAAAATTTATGTTTGCTAATTAAATAAAATTTATTCATGAGTTGTTCTGATGCCATTGCTTGCTCCTTGAGATCAATCAAGTCGCCACGAACTACTGGAAAGGATTGACCTTAGTGCAGATGCAGTTGCTCGCACTGGCAAGTGACTAGCACTTTCTGAATTGTCCCTAAAATTCATTGTTCCCTTGAGTGTATGTCTTACTTCCAGCTTGATTGGTTGAAATGAATTTCTTCATCTTTTCATTCATATATTTGATCATGGCTGGTATGTTTGAATGGATTTCCACAATCCACTGCTCCATTTCCTTAAACCTATTTTATGAATACCTCCTGAGATTTTTTTATTCACAATTGAAATAGTTTTTGCATTTGCGTTTTTGCAGAGTCATGATAAGTTTGTTGTGAAGGTGAGGATTTCTGGTACTTCTGCAGCTTGATTGTTCTTCGAGCACTTAATTGTCAAGCTGCCTGATCAAGAGGTATGTCATATGTGGTCTCTTCCATTCCTCGGCTTCCTTTGTTATTATAAATAGGGTTTTTTTTTTCTTGCCATCTTCTAAGAAATAGAAATTGCTTGATGAAGCAACAAATATCAAGTAGAATATGGATTTGCCCTCTCTCCTAGTTGATTTTTACCAAGAGGTTATGAGTAAATCATGGTTTTTAATTCCAAATATTCTGAAGTTAGAAACATTTAAATGTCAGAAATTAGGTCAGGATAAGTTACATGTAGACAAACCAAACTTTCAAGAAATTAATTGGTAATTAGATGTTTAAATGTAATTGCATATTTTTGTAATTGTCCTAATTGAATTTGTCTCAATCGTAAAGGAGTAAAATATTAAAAGAGCAGTTTGCATGTGTTCATGGGTATACATTTAACGGGTTAGGGAGCATGTCAATTTTCATACAATTTACTTACCGTTTGGTAGTCCCGCTTAAATCTGGCCCTTATTTTATGTAAATCAATCTGCATGCATCTTCTCATTTTCAACCATTAAGTTAATTTCCATCAAGCAGAACCAAATTATATGAAAATTGACATGCTAATTTATTTTTCTATGAACTTCTCATCCATACGGTTGGATTTTGTTGAAACATGGTATACGTCACCAAATTGAAGGCACTGTAGGGACTGCTGTGCCCAAGGCACAGCAGCCCCCCCGAACCCACATTTAACCTAGGTTCACATAAAGTTGCACACAAGAGAATTAAGTGAAATAAACAGGATATTAATCAGAGTGATTAATATCTTATTTATTAACAGAAATCAGAGTGATTAATATCCTGTTTATTAACTGAGTTTAATATGGTGAACCTGTATTAAACTCTGTTAACTTCCACTTATGATTAACTTGTATGGAACGACAGTAATTAGCTTTCAAATAGGTCAGTTGAGTGATTTTTGCATATAAAATCTCTTTATCTCACTGTTAATGAACTATATGATTGAGTGCAGTAACTGTGGGATTTCAACATTAATCAGTGATTTCTGCAGATAAAATTTCTAGCTCATTGTTCAATTATTTATAACTGGCAAATTGAACTAAAATTAGCACTATATGGATACAAATTCATTGACAGAATGACTTATCACATAATCTCTGTCCTCAATTAGGAGAAAAAGGATCCATCCCATATGACGAAGTTCAAGTCTCGAATCTTCTCCCTCTCCAAGATCAATTGTTAGAGTATATGAAACAGGACATCCTTCTATTAGGTGGTGTGATGCAGAAGGATCAATCTTTCCCCAGGTTTATCACATGCTATGGAGCATTTCAAATCTAAATCTTCAAGTGCCACTCAGACCAATCCTTGGAGCTGTTTCTGATAACAGTACTGGAGTGTTTGAACTGAATACAGGTATGTTATCTGATCTTTGTTTTCAAATATAGCTACTTGAAATTTTTTATTATGTACTAATTTTTTTTTTTTCTATTATTTTTATTGTAGGAAAAATTTGTTTGATCTCCATATCAAGATCATTTGGTTCGACAGATGGAATAAAGTTTGTTCCTAGTAATTGAGAGACATGCCCTCAGAGGGGAGGAAAAATGTAAAGGATAAGATCAACACCAAAAATATCTTGGAGTACACAAGAATGTCAAGGCAATGGATCATGAATGGAATTTGGGATGCTCTTATTGATAATTTTATGTTTATTTTGGAATGTTATTTTTGTATATCCCATATTTTTTATGATTATATACACTTGGATTTGAATTGTGGATTTTTAATATCTATTTTTGTTATGAAGTTTTGATGTAAATTATGAGATATGTTTATTTTAGTTATATGTATTGTATTAGGATTTTAACATTTCCAATGGAATATTCTTGTGATATTATATTTCGAACGCAGTTGGAAACTTCATTGGAAACACAATACTATAAGAAAATTTTGTTGGAAATTTCCAGAGAAATTTTGTTAGAAATACATTGTTAATGGAAAATTCAGTGAATTTGCACCTGAATTTAATTGGAAGTATAATTTTTCTTATGGTGTTTGAAATTTTTTACAAAATCTTGTTGAAAATGTATGACCCAGGGAATTGTTTGTAGGTAGGAAAGGCTTACCAACAGAAAATTATGTAGGTATTTTTATATTTTCCAACCGAATTAAATATTTTTATCAATGAAAAATTTCGTCCGAAAATTTCGAACAGATTTCCAAAAGATGTCAAATATGAGTATTATTGACAACACTTTTAGAGACAAATTCTCCAACGGAATAATACATCAGAAAAATCATTTGCGATGGAATTTTTGAGTTTTTTCTACGGAAAATTATGTCGGCAAAGGCATGTTTTTTTTTTTTGTAGGCGAACCTTAATGATGGAAGTTCTTCCGGCGTCTTTCGGAGGCTTCGCTGGTAGTTGCGTCATGCGTGGTTGCATGGCTGTAGTGATGGTTCTCATTTTTAATTTAGCCACTGGGATCATGTCAAGTGTAGGATGAGATTTTCCAAATAACAAATTACTTCAGTGATAGATGAATATGGATGTCTGACTAATTTACCTTGGACTGGGATGGTGCCGTTGATTGAATGCTCACAAGGAAGATGGAAAGTTATTTAAGTTTTAACTCATTATACAAGAAGAACATAAAAAATTCTTGCAAAATAAAAAATTACTCCTGTGCGGATGAGATAAGAAACGTCATAATCTTGGGGGCATCCTTCGTTGTTATAAGAGGATGACATCAAGACACATCAGAATAATGTAGAGTTATACAAAGACCAGTGATGGTTCAGTTGTGGTGGAATACATACTGTTATTAATACATCAAAACCAAAAATTTGTCCAATAATAATAACACAACACGGAGTTTACAATAAGCTTTCCAATTTCCATACATCTGAGATGATAAAATTTATTATGCATGTCTGAAGCTGTCTTTATTCAGATAATCAATACATTAATATTCAATCAAACGATGTTTATTGAGAGTTTGAACCATAAATCCGCTGGTCTTTGTTAGGAGACAAGAGCAGCCATCTTGGTCAGCAGCTGATCAAAGTCATCCTGTGATTTGATCAAGCTCAGCCTTACATGTTTTTGGTCACCTGAGAAGATGGTGCCTGAACGCCCGCTAATGCCTCCAGCTCTGAGAACAGCATCACAATCTCTATCTACTTCCCTCTCACACTTCAACCAACCATAAGCTGCATGCATTGATTCCAACATTAATTTCAATTTGAAGTAGTTGCAGTACTCAAAATATATATAAATATATTTACTACCTGGTGATGGATCCCTTGTGGTATTGAAGTAGTTGCAGTACTGAGAAGTCATCTTCTGAAGAGAGAAACGTTTAGAGCGAGAAACAACTTGGTTCAGTTTGCTCCACCTCTCTCTCATTGTTTTGTACCCGAATGCAAAAATGTCACCTTCCCTTTGAATTTCAGCAAGCATGGCCTTGTAGAGCTTCAGCATTCTTAGTTGTGTGTCTCGAGACGCACCCATAGTGTTCATTTCCATGTATGTCACCGTTGCATTGTACACACTCTCATCTTTTATCAAAGCCCATCTGCATATATCATTACATTTGAAGCATTAATTATATATATACATATACATACAATTGAATTAGTCTCACACTGTAATTTAAAGGATATGGCAGAGAACACACATACCCGAACCTACTACCAGCATGGCCAGTGAGCTTGGAGGTTGTGAAGATCATGACATCCTCATCAGCAGGTGCAGTGATGGCAGTGAAGTGTGGCCAGTAATAAGCATGGTCATGGATGGATGATGAACCATTAAGAACAGACTGTGTAATCAACCCATCAGGGTTGTTCGGCGATGTCACAAACTCTATGACCTTGTTCGATGATGCTTTCGATGAATTCACCCATTCAGATGTCACTCCTCTCCACTCAGCCACTTTAGAATCAAAGAACTCGGTTTGGCCTCTATATGGCTATATACAAATACACGGATGCATGCAAGTCATTAGTTTACGTACCATAAGAGACAGGAGTTAAAACTTTTATCTAAAATATTATTACTGACAGCGTAGTAAGGAACGGAAGCGACCACGCTGGCTGGCAGTGAAGAGTTATGAGAGATCGCGAGGGCGTGAACCAGTGCGTAGAGAAGCTGTGTAGAGCCCGCGCCAAAGACGATGAAGCGGCCGTCCGTGACGGCGTTGCCGACGGCAAAGTGGAGCATGCGGATGTGGCGTTCGAGCTCGATCGTGATGTAGTTCTCGCCGGTGGTGGAGTAGCTCATCCGGTGCCAGCCGGCCACCACCACAGCGCTGCTCGCTGCGTGCTCCTCCCAGTAGGGCTCCAGGAATAATGGGTCTCCGCTATAAATTAGATCACATCAGTTTATTTTCAATTCAGAAACAATATTAATTGATCAATAGAAGAGGAGGAGATTATTCACCTTTCAGCGTTGGCCGTACAGTTGGAAAAGAATATAGAGCAATCGGGCGCACCATAGCAGGTGTTGCACTCACATGAAGGTCTACCGTCGACGATGTTGCCGTCGATGTAAGCTTGCCCGTGGCCGGAGCAGTAGATCAGGGCTATGGCCTCGGCCTCTGCTGCGGCTTTCCGTGACCATCCGAGCTCTGGCTTAGCGGAGACCAAGTTGTAGGAGAAGAACCATAGTAGTAGCACAAACCCAATCTTCTGGATCAGTTGGGACTCTGCCATTGATATCCAAATGTTTGGTTCTCGTTAAATGCCTTCTTTGGCTATCGTCGCTTCTATTTATGATAATAATGGGATATGGAAAATTGAAATTTCTAAGGTTGAATTGAATATTATGCAGATGGCCATTTATTTCTCAAATTTTGAATTTGTTATCATTTTCTTGCATGGCTAGCTTTCCTATTGAGCTGTTTGAAACTTCTCACAGTACACTATTTGTTGTCATATTTTATTTTAAAGAAATATTGAATTGTTTGGTTAGGGATTATTGGACGAAATCAAGGAGCCTATAAGAGGACAATATTTTAGGATTTTTCCTTTTTTTAGTTGGTTTTTTAGTTTTGCTTTATCAACATTTTAGGCTCTAGCTACTATTTGTCACCTATTTTTATGTATATTTGAATCTTGTAATCCACGTATAAATTATAAGGCAAGTGAATAAAATTTAATTAAAGTTTACTATTCTCTCATGGTATCAAAGTCATAAACAACATGTCTGCTAAAAATCTTGTCACCACACCCTTCGATGAAAATCTTCATCAACATCACATCAAAATAGATTGATCCTTATGTCATTCATGAGTCAGATAGTCCTTCAAATTGCCTTTTGTTAGACCTCTATTGATTAGAGACAACTATGGATCATGAAAGTCATACAGTAATAATGGCACGTCATGCAAAGAACAAAATTGGTTTTGTTAATGGGTTATTTCCAATCTCTAAGGAGAAAGATGATATTTTCAGTTGGGAGCGATGTAACGATTTGGTTGGAAGATGGAGATAAGATCCGTCAAAGTATTCTATATGTCGAAACTGCAACACAAATCTGACTCAGATTTGAAGGTTCTTTTTTCTCGATCAAATGCTCCTAAAATCTATCAACTTAAACAATCAATTTCTACCCTCAAGCGGAAAGGTATGTCTATTTCATTATATTTTATACAACTTAAACTTTATGGGACAAACTTGGTTCCATTGTCTCTATCACTCGATGAATTCGTTGTAATTAACGTTAAAAACATTATTGATCAACAAAATCAAGATCATGCTATAGAGGTTCTTCAAGGACTCCATGATAGGTTTTCAGCTATTCACAGTCAAATCCTCTTGATGGAGTTGTTTCCTTCTATTCAGCGTATCCATAACTTAGTATGTCAAGAAGAAAAACAACAAGAGATTCACATCCGAGCAATTCCTTTTAATTGTCTATTCGATAGCCCTTCAGGCGTCTAAACCATCATCCTTCCAACCTCCCAGAAAGCGCCAACGTCCTTTTTGTGGCTATTGTAAAGAACATGGTCATACACTTGCTACATGCTACCACATTTATGGCTTCCCAAATAAGCAGGTGAAGAAATCAAGGCCTCCATCGTTCACTTTCGCTACTTTTGTGATGAGGTCATCAGTATATGCCAAACACACCAGCAGATACGCCAGCAGGCCTAAAGATGCCAAGCACCTTCTAGACAGCATTCTCGGACATGATGAGCTGATCAGGAGCTCAAGACGTGCATTTTGCTACTTAGGGGCGTTAATATCATTTTTGCTATTTAGGGCATCTATATCATTCTACTACCTATGGGCATTTTGTCATTTTACTACCTATGGGCATTTATGCCATTTTGCTACCTATGGACATTTATATCTTTATTTTGATTTTTATTTATTTCATATTTGAGTGAGCCAAGTCCAACATCACTCATGTGTCTTTTAGTTTGAGTCAAACCCTGCGTGGTTCAAATTGATTTAGTCATTAGTTAGGTTAGATTAATAAGGGTACTATTAAGGTGGATTGAATAATAGCTATTCAAAGTGTCTATATATACCAACCCTCATTAGATTTAGGGTTTTGGGTGATTGATGAATCAAAAAGGTGCTTTGTAAGCTACCGTTTTGATCACCGTGAGAGAAGGGGATTCTTTCTTTTTTCTTGTGCTTGTTGACCCTAATTGCTAACAATGTTTATCTCTTCTTCTTTTATTCTTCCCATCCTTGAAGATTTCCTCACCTCTGTGAAGATCTGTGGGCACCTCCCTTGCAATTTGGATAGTTTTGACATCTCTATGTAATCTAGATATAACTTTCTTACTCGAGCTTCGATTGTGGTGATTAAAGGTGCTTTGGAATACCAAGAAAAAGCTCTCCAACTTTTTTGCTTTGTGTTTTGAGAGATACACGCTATGTCTAGGGCGAAATCAGGCTTGAACTTGTTACACTGACACACATCCGCAACACCTTGCATGTGAGCTACCGCACCCAACCCTGCGCACATCTATGATGCCATCCACCCACATGTTTGTGACGCCCAGCCACTGCACCATTAAATTTACAATTTGTCAGAGTCCACCGAGTCCGGATTGCTCTCCAAGGTATAATTTACCTTTTAATTCCTTATTCCTTGCTTATTTAGAATACGATCTTATCTTGCATGTTTTGACATCTATATTCTCAGCCAATTGAAACCTATAGAAGATGGAACAATATAAAGAGAAATAAAACCTTAATATAGTAGAAATACGCAAATACCCCTTACAAATTTAACCTGGGTGTACAAATTTCTGAGAGCCAAAACTGTGGTTCGGTGTATAGTATGATCAGGCTCCACATAAATCAACAACTTCCCCTGAATTCTATCTTAAAGGGGCACTCATGTTTGCAAACTACATAAATCTCTCTATAGCCTTAAACAAGCTTCTTGTCCATGGTTCTCAAAATTCTCCAACAATCTCATTAGACAAGGTTTTCATCAATCTATATAAGAATATGGTCTTTTTAACATATACTCGTGATTAGATTTCTATCTTTGTTATCATTTATGTCGATGATATTATAATTACTGGAAAGAATGATGATAAAAAAATTTCTTACTCATTCTTTTTCCGTAAAAGATCTTGGCAATCTTCGGTAGTTTTTAGGTATTGAAGTATCTCGTTCTAAACAAGGATTATTTTTGTGTCAACGAAAATATACTCGACATGTGTTATTTGATTCTAGCATGACTAGCTCCCCACCATCCGAAGTTCCCTATGGAACAACATCTTTGTTTACGGAAAAGATGGTACTTCTCTTCCGATCCAAAGAATCTATCATCGACTTATGGGCCGCCTTTTTATATCTCAGCATTACTATAATGCGAATTCGATATTCAATATATTGTAAATACGCTTAATCAATTCATGTTCCTCATTCTACTCACCTTGATGTTGCCAACCGGATACTTTATTATGTTAAAGGTATTGTTGGTAAAGGTTTATTTCTTTTTGAGTCTAGTTCTCTTACTTTAGTTGGATATGCTGACTCTGATTCGTCTAGTTGTCCTACCACTCATTGATCCACCTCTAGTTATTTCACCATGTTAGCTTGTAGTCCTATTTTTTGGAAAATCAAGAAACAACCAATTGTCTCTCGTTCTTCTGTAGAAGTAGAATATTGCGCCCTTGTTGCGCTTGTATCTAGGTTCAATGGTTAAAATTCCTTCTTTTAGAATTTGGTTTCAATCATCCACAACCAATTTTGGTTCATTATAATAGCCAAGCTGCCATCTGAATTGCCGAAAACCTTGTTTTTCACGAACGCACCAAACATATCAAAGTTGATTGTCATTTTGTTCAAGAAAAAATATAAACAGGTCTTATTGCTCCTTCTTATCTTCGTTCTAGAGATCACTTTGTGGACCTTTTTACCAAACCACTTGGAGGAGATCATGCTTACGCAGACTACCTTGCAAGTTGGGTGTTCTTGACATTTCCATTCCAACTCCAACTTTCAAGGGGTATTGGACAAAATCAAGGAGTCCATAACAATCTTATATTTTAGAATTTTTACTTATTGTAATATATTTGTAAGTTCCCTATTTTTATTTAGTTTTTTAGTTTTGCTCTATCAAAATTTTAGGCTTTAGCTACTATAACAAAGTGTTTGTTAACTATTTTTATGTATATTTGAATGTTGTGATCTACCTATAAATTATAAGGTAAGTGAATAAAATAATCATTTAAGTTTACTATTTTCACATTGCGACCCTAACATTGATATCCAAAGGTTTGGTTCTAGTTACGTATGGATCTCTGTTTCTATTTATGAGAGCAATGGGATGGAAGATGGAAATTTCTAAGATTGAATTAAATATTAAGCACATGGCAATTTATTTCTCAAATTTTAAATTTGTTATCATTTTCTTGCATGACTAGCTTTCCTATTGAGTTGTTTGAAACTTCTAACAGTAGACTATATATTGTCAAATATTTCATTTTAAGGAATTATTGAATTGTTTAATTAGGGATATAACGAGAAGTAATCCCATTTGTAGTAATTTGTTTTAGTTTGTTCTATTGACTAATTGGTGTTCTTCGGGTTATCTTGAGAGGGATTCATGTTGATGTGGCTGCAGGCTTGTACGTGTTGAATGGGCCGTTTGAATCTTCAGAATGATTACATTTGGAGCTTCAATTTCCATCAACATCCAATTTATTTGGGAAATTTCCTTCCACACCCACCGAAAATGACTTAATTTTTTTTTATTGGAATGCTTCTCATTTCTGTCATCATATTACGTAAGGTTGTAGATATCTCAAATGTTGTGCATGGCATAGATTTTCTGTTGCCTGGCATCTATTATATTGAATATACTGTCAACTATATGATTATATGAAACGCTCCAAAAGCATAAAAGTTAAGTAAATAGTATGGGGTGCTCGGTTCTAAATATATAATTGAATGTGGTCTATTTATTTTATTAAAAAAAAACATTTTAGAGAGTTGTTCAACATTTGTCATATTTTTATTGGTCTGTAGAAGAATTTTAAAAAGATATTTTATGTTAACTATATTAGTTTAGTATATTATATTATTCATTTAATAATATCAAATATTTTAAGTCGTGTTCTGTAAAAGTGGAACTAAACATTATTTTTGACAAAATTTTTGGTGAGAAAATTTCTCGGTTGTGTTTTCTAAATTTTAACTTAATTAATACTAGTTAGGGTAAATAAATATGATTAAATTTACATTTTTTTACTAATAATTAATATTTCTATTTACATTAGATCTCTAAATATTTAATTTGATTAATTTATTTAAATATAAGAAAACACTCCAAAAAAATATGGTAATAAGGTTTAAACTACTTTAGACTTACAAAAAACCAATAACCTCAACATAGTACATATTTAGCCAAAGTTCAAAAATTAAATAAAGCCTTTTTGAATATATATAGTTAAGGGGAAGATCTAACCCTACACATGTTGCAAATCGGGGATGGACCTCATAGCAGGCCGACCTAGGAGGCGCACCCTGGTAAGGCAGTTGGTCAAGGTGTTAAATCTAACATGTGGCAGGAGACAAGCTCAGGGATGGTGTCAGAGATGGCCATCCACTGAAGGGCGACAGACCAGGTATAAGGGAAAGGAACCCCTAGGGAAAGACTCTCCACACTCTCCGTTCATGAACTATCCCTAAACAACTCACTCCCCCTCTTCCTCCTCCAACTTCCTCCACCCAACTAACTTTAGCTTCACAAGGTCTGGGAGGGAGAAGCCCCTAGGCTTCTTTGTTTCGCAGGAACGTATAGTCTCTTACCGGCTATGACCTTGAGTTCATCACTCCCAACAGGGGTTCAAAGCTATCGAGGATGTAACACCGCAAAAGTTTTACAAATAAATGATTAAATTATAAAAAATAATTACCAAGGTTAATGAGCCAATAAAAGAAATTAAACATTTTTAATTCCTTAATAAACAAAATCATGGCAAAATGGGCTCCTCAATTTGGTCCATGAACTTCAATCATAGGAAGGCCTTGGATATGGACCGGGCCCAAATGAAATTCCTATATTGCTTATTAACAGGATTTACTTAAGTTAATCCTTACTTAAGTTCCAATGATGCGATTTAAGAAAAAGGAACATCAATAATGGTAAATAGAATAAAATAATGTTTTGTCATTATCCAGCTCCAGATTTCCCGGATTTGGGTCTGATCAAAGTCGAGGAAAGTGGATCTCGGTCGGATAATTATTGGACCCGTGATACTACAACAAGGGTACAATATCATTTTAATATTGTTAAAGGACATCTAGCCTAGTTGAATAATGTCGACCTAATTTAGATCCAGATTAAGCGGATTCGTTTGGCTGCGATGCTCAATTAATTCCTAATGTGGCAACACATGATGGAAAATATATAAATTTAAATATATTATAATATATTATCATATAAATTATTGAGTTAGGTGGACCTAGGTCTTGAATTGAGTAAAATCAGTTCAAGCCCTAGTTCTTCATCTCCACCCCCTCTCTTCTCTCACGAGCCTCCCCTTCCCTAATCTCAATCTGTTTCTTGAGCTTAATGGTGGCGACACGATCTTGGCGAGGGTCACCTCAGCGGACCATCGGCGAGCCTCCCCCTTCTTCGACAGTCCCTCTCTCCTCCCCCTCTCACGTGAGCGGCCTCTCCCTTCGCCCTCTCTCTCACGACGCCGGCGATCCTTGAGACAGACGGAGCTACGACGAGCTTCGTCGCCCCTCTACCGTCCGCCTCGTGCCGCCTCGAGGCCAGGCCGAGTCCTCTTCTTCTTCTTCTCCTCCCCTTGCTCCGTCCGGCCAGCCCGATCTTTGGTCTTCTTCTGCCGGTGAGATCAGACCAGAAGGCCGCTAGTCTTCCTTCTCCTCCCTTTATCTCTTCCATTCCCCGAAGGTTCTGCAAGATTTGAACTCCGACGGTCACATCTACTTCTTCAAGTAAGCCTAGAAAGAGGGATATAATGAGTAAAATAAAAAAGATGGGAAGGTAGCGTAGAATTGAAGAAATTCAAGGCTTGTTGTATGTTTGTTGCATGCTTGAAAAGAGACATGATGTGTAATCATTTCCTCGAATTTTTTACAAATAAATAATCAGATTTCTGAAAATAATTATGGTGATTAATTAGCACAGAATAGAGATTAATTATTTTTAAAACCCAATTAAAGAAATAACCGGGAAATAAATGGATTAAAACTACAACCTCGCAACTGTTGGGTCCAAAGAAGGCCATATTGGGTCGGGTCACTTTTATTTAAATAGTTGGAGGTGAATGAATAGACGGATTCCGGTTAATTAATTGAGAAATTTAATAAGTGTTAATTAATATAAATTAAGTAAGTGGAATACCATACAAAAGTTAGAGTTCGGATAAAGTAGATCTAGTCAGGTTTGGAGACAAGCCCCGTGATGTTACAAAGACCGTGATGACACCTGGTCGCTTGACCTCGGAATTTCTCGATCCTGGCCTAAAATGAGGAGAGTCAATTAGTCGATTCGTTACCCATGTGATTTCGTAATAAAAAGATAACATTAAATAAATTATTTTTAATTTTAGTGGGGAGATATTTAAGAAATAAGTCAAATTAAAGAAAGGTATAAGATAAGACTAATTAGTCGATTAGAATAGTATTTAATAAAATTATTAATTTAATAAATATATTTTATAAATAAACTTATATAAATATATGATAAGAGGGGAGAAAGAGAGAGTAAAGTTTCTCTCATATCTCTCTCCCTCTCTCGATCAAACTCAAACACCCTCACTCGTGCCCGCGCCCTACTTGCGCCCTTGCTCCGCCTCTCGCCGTGCTGGTCCGCCCCTGGCGCCATCCCAACCCCTCCGGCCGACCCCGTTGCCAGCCGCCTCTAACGCTCGAGATCCCTGTCAACGCCGTAGCCTCCCTCCGTCGGTGCGCATGGCCAACACCGCCTCCAGCGCAGGCCACGACCCCAGATTGCCTCTACCACACCTGCACCAGCCCCCCACCACCTGGCTGCCCTACCCCTTCCTCGTTCTCCAAACCGTGGCTGCCAGCCTCAGCCGACCACCAAGCTACTCCTGCCGCCTCCCCGGCCGAAGGCCACCGGCAAATTTACCCTACAAGCCCTAGCTCTAGCCAGATCTGAACCTTGATGGACCTCCTCGCCTTCAATTGAACGCGGACGAACGGCTGTGCACTTTGGGAACCAAGGTTGGTCAAATTGGGGTTTGTTTGGATGATTGATTTCATGAATAAATAATTTGGGGGATAGGCCATGGAAAAGGGCTGGGATTTGGGCTAATTAACTGAAGATGAAAATGTTGTATGCTTGTAGAATTGGTTGTAGATGAAATATGGTACGTAGAAACGAAACCCATAATTGTGGTGTAAATGTTTGTATAAATTTCGGAGCCCTAAAAACAAAGGGGATTCTGCCAAAATTTTATCAAATATATATGATTAATACTCCATAATTAAGTATAGTAGTTAATTACTATTTAAGAGCATGTGTAAAACCCAAGAATTTTAGGGATTTAAAATTTCTTTTTGGGTTTTATTTAATTGGAAAATGAGGAAAACCCCTGAGGTTTGATCAAAATGAAATTTTGGTGGAGAAACAAATTTCTAAATTTGTTTATTAAAGAAAATTCCCCAAACTTTGAATACATGGATTTGTATTTACTCTATTTAATTAGTTTGGTAATTAAACCAAGAAATAAGAGAAAACCCTAGTTGGGTATAATTGGGGCTACCAAGGGTATTTTGGTAATTAAGAGGAATGAATGAATACTTGGGATGAATTCATTAAATAAAGGAAGGATTGGTGGTTTATTTAATTAAAGGAAAGAGGGTAAAATAAAGGATTAAAAGGTTTAAAACCCTAATTAGGGTTAGTTGGGAGTCAGAAGGGCCTTTTTGGTAATTATTAAAAGTTTCGAGGACTGGATGGAAATTTTCCTCTCTCACAGCAGAGGGACCTGGATGCAACCTAAATAATTTCAGGCTTTCTGTTAATTTGCCGTGATAAAACCCCTTATAATGAGCAAATTAGTGGCTGAGATTGGAGGATCTGGGATTGGTGCTGATCGAGTGGAGTTATAGGGGCATCCGTGATGCCACGTAGCCCATTGTGAGACGTCCGGCCTTTGGAGTGTTGGATGCGAGGCGGAAGATGAAGATCCAGCCGTTGATTTGTTTCAAATCTCAGCGCTTGATCTTAAGGTTGTTTGATCCTAGGCAAATGATTAGAATCCGATCGTTGGTCGGGATTCAATCTAGGACGTTGATCTAACTAATGTCGAAACCGAGGCAGTTTAGATACCGTTAATGTTAATCAAGCGCTTATCCTTGCCGTTAATCACCGAATACCCATCCCGAGGCAGGGATACCGCTTCCACCGCGAGAGCGCCGCCTTTCCCCGACGCTATAAGCGGAAGAACCGCCTCGCCGAACGGAGAACGAAGGCAGGGGCGTTGGCGATCGATTCGCCTTCCTTTCCCCTATACAAAAGACCCCACCCCAGCTCTTCCTAAAGCAGCGAGAAGAAGGAAACCAAGGAGGTCGTCCGGGGGGGGGTTGGCCGGAGAAGGGAAATTCGGCCACAGGGGGTCTCTGTTGCCATTTCCAGCACCAAGAGAACCGGGAGTAAGGTATGGACCGATTCCCACTTTCAATTTTGAATTTTTCGCATCCTAGCTAGGGTCTTGAACTCGACGGAGAGGATGAACGTTGACACGAGTGGGGAGGCTCCGGGAGAGGGTGTGGGAGGTCGCCGGCGTGCGCAAGAGGTAGCACCGGCCGAGACGTAGCTCGACGCACAGAGACCTGGCGGTGAGAGTCCTCAGCCGAGAAGCTGGTCCTTCCAGCGAGCTTCTCCGGTGGGGCTCGGCCGTGAGAGAAGGGGGAAGATGATTAATTAATTAAATTAATTAATTAGTTTGTTGTTTAATCTTTTGGTTAATGGTTAATTAATCAAGCAAAATAATTGATTTTAACTTTGGTAGTGTGACAACTTATTAGATTGATTAATTATCTAGTATGATTAAAATAATAATTGGAACTATAGTGTGACAATTATTTGATTAATTATTTTGTATAGTTAAAGTAATGTGACTTTATAAATGTGACAGATAATTAATTAATCGTATTGCATAGTTAAATAACTATATGGGACTTTGGTAATGTGACATAATTTGATTAATAAAGAAGATTTAAGGATCTTGATAAGATTTTAAATCTTGGTAGTGTGACAAAATATTAGAATAATTCATTATATGGTATGATTATTCTATGTGACAAGATTAAGTTGATTAGTTATCTTGCATGATTAAAATTATTTAGTAAGGCTACTAAATATTTTAATGAGATTTTTTTAAAACTCGTGGTGTGACAAAATTGAACTAATCAAGTTAATTGGCTAAGGTTAGTCAAGTAACAAAGAGGGATCGGGTTGAATCCAAGCTAGTTAAATTAATTTGATTGAATCTAATGACATGGGTTGGTCCAGTAGCAAAGTGGTTTAATCCAAATTTAAGTTAATCAATGACTTGATTAAGCTTGACATTGGATTTGAATAAATGGGTTAGGTTAACCCATTAATTGGATTAATTGGTGAATTAGATAAATGAAACTTGGTCAAGTTAACTTAGTTAGAAGTTGAAAGGTTGGAAATATTTGGGTGTTGTCTTTGGGGTTTATGAGGGAGGTTTGGAATGGGAAGGGTGCCATGGGGTTATGAATTTGAAAGGTTGGGATTATTTGGGTGTTATCTTGGGATTTATGTTGGAGGTTAAGAATGTGAAGAGTTGTAGAGGTTACACTTGTGAGGCCTATATAAAGCATGTAATCTTGAAGCTTGGCATAGAGCAATAGCAAGTTTGAGAAAGTTTATGGGCCATTGGGAATCAAAAAGAGAGGTGAGAAGAAGGAAGAAAAGAGAAGAAAGCTTGAGAGACTAGGATCTTCTGTTCAAAGGAGGGTTGAGCATGCTCTATTTTCATTGCCATTCCGACCATTTTCACCGTTGGATCGTGCTGATTTTTTGTGAGATTGTTCTTGACTCCTTATTCTTCAATTTGAACGGTTAAGATTGTTTTTGGTGTCCGGTAGAGTAGGTTTCTGGGGTGTGAAACAGAACCTATCACTGCTGATTTCCTGCACTGACCAGCTTCATCATCTGCTTCAATCGGATGACCATTTCTAGTCTGATCGAGCTGATTTTTGGTGACCATAGTGAAGACTTGTCGTGACCCAATCTGAACAGTGAAGATCTTGTTTGGACAGTCAATTTGTCTTCAGTGTCTGTAGACATCTATACTCGGCGAGTTTCTTTAAATTCCTGCATCTCACTTATGTGTGGTGATAAATATGAGGATTCATATATGCATGAATGCATGGGTTATAAGGATAGATGGGGGAATGAATAAGTAAAGAATTGGTCCAAGGGTTGGAGTTTGATCTCCATGGGTGGTTTCATGAATTGAATTTATATACATGATCATGAAAAGTGTAAATCCAATCTATCCCTATCTTAGAAGGTTCATGAAAGCATAAACATGGGTAACTTGAGGTTACTGGTTTATGGGAATGATTTAAGGATTAGCATAGGTGTTGTTTGATAAGAGGGTTAGAGAACTTGGTTACTGTTAAAGAGTTATACATGCAAAGGTCAATAAAAGGGTTTAGCAAGTGGGCCCAATTTGAATAAAATGACTATACATAACCAAATAGGGTTTAGACTCGACAAATGAATGCAAAGTTGACTAGGTTTGACCAAGTTGGGTCTAGGGTCAACTAAAGAACGTGGAGACATGGGATAAGGTTTAATAACCCGAGAGAAGGTCTTGAGGACCCGTTAGTGGGCCTAGGCCCAATAAGAACAATAGGCATGCATGTGTAATTAGAGATATGGGGATTTGTTGAAATCTTGACTCTAATAGGGCCTATGTATGCCAGATACTCTCGGGGAGTTGTAAGACATTCCAGAGGATACTAGGGAAGACTTCTAGTTCCAAATAAGAGGTAAGTGCTCTTGCCTAGTTCCCTTTATTTATTGGCTAGTTGTTTTCTTTGATTTAATGTATGCTATTTGTTAGCATGTCTTTCGCTTTTGGTACCGATATTCTTGGATGCATGCACATACATATTCTTTTGATGTCTTTCCTGGTATGCGTGTGATTGGTGTGCTAGAGGTAGTGTTAACTGATTACGAGGATCCGCTTGGATCGGCACGCGGTCGTGGAAACACGCGTGGAGTCTGCTTTCCGCAGGTGCGTGGTTTCACTATCTCTCTTCGCTGATGCTCACCGAGCATACCAACCTATGACCGAGGCGTACATGGGAGGTTCGCGTGGTGCTTGTGTGCGGCGTGGCGGTGTATGCGCTAGAGGAGTATGCGTACTCATTGAGCAATGCCTCCTATTGTCCGGCACTTGACCATAGAGACAATACAAGTGCTTGTGTTGGTCGGGTGGGTGTGTGTAGGTTGAGTTTGTTCTACTGCCCGGACTCAGTGGAGCGTGGGGGCTCCGATAGGGAAATGTTCAGGGACAGGACCCCCTGGCATTTCTGCTTGCCTTGCTAGAGAGGCAATTCTCTGGTGGTCTTACCCGTCAGTGGGCATGGTACGCGGACCGTGTTAACACGTATGAGAGGTAGTTCTACCGACTTACGACCGGAGGGTCGAACGACCAAAAGGTCGTGCTTACGGCAAATGGCTGGACATACTGGCCGGGGGTGATTCTTGAGTTTTCTTGAAACTCATCATAGGGGCTCAGGGCTTCTGTTACCAAGGGTCGTACCTTTGGATTGTTTCTGGTAGACTCTTAGAGTTGTTTTTCTTGGTGTTGTGACCTTATCATTTGACATATTGCTCATTTATGTCTTGTAACCCCGCGGGGGTACTTACTGGGCTTTCCTTTCGAAAGCTCATGCGCTTGCTTCCCTTCTTTCTTTTTCAGGTCCCGAGGAGTAGGTGACTCGGACTCGGGAGTTGAGCGAGGGGTTGGGCTGATTTTGTAGAGGTTCGAGAACCTCAGGTCACACTTGTTCTTGAGGTGGTGTTATTGTAGGACCCTTATAGGGCCTTGACCATGTATAGGGTATGGAAACCCTTATTAATTTAGATTTTCGTTGTGACTCTGATATTATCTGATTATTAAATTTTGAGGTATTTGTTATCTGCTATGATTTCCTTAGGCCTTGTATCCGAGTGGGGTTCGCCTCTACTTTGGTACGGCCGGTCTATCTTGTGGCCGAGGTCGGGATCGGGCTCGGGCGTGATTGACGGCATGCTAGAAGCTTTTATAAAGTGATAGGATGATTGGAACAAGTTTGTATTTTAATTCTATAGAAATATGAAGTTCATGCTAAGAGAAATCATGTTCTATTAAACTTGATGGAATTATCGTATTCTAATGAGTCTAGGTAGAATATGAGATAAGAATACAATTTTCATATTTCTGAAAGTCCGTATTTTAGATTTTATTGACAAGGAAAGGCAAAGGCAAGACAGCGGCTGCTGAAGGACCTAACTAGCCTAGGAGCCTTAGGAACTATTCAAACTCATGTGAGGGAACACAATTGGAAATTTATCGTATTTCTCTCGTATTTTTATTGTACTTATTTCTTTGAGAATTCATGATATGAGTTTATTAATTCTCATAGAATACTTTGAATGTTCAAGCATGACTTTATTGATAGTGTTCCTGATTTGAAACTTGTTTTTGAAAAGCATGTGAAAAACACATAAATATTACAGAAATAGAAATGAAAGATTGATAGAAATATTAGTGCACTACACTGTACTCACATACTTGCCTGCACCATAGGTGGCTATACGATAGAGCCAAAGGGTGCGATACTAGGGAGGGAAGGTGTTGTTTTCATAGTTCTGGTTTTAGTCCAAACTATCTCTTTTCAAACCCTCCTGATTTCAAGAAATAAAACCCATTTTCCCTACCCATCGGGTGCTTAATTAGTATACGTATATATACTATAGCTCAACGGTTGTTGATTGGTCTGACTAGAGAGCTATCTGGTGTTGATTGGTCCGCTCATTTCCACTATGGTTTCACAGTTTGGAAGTAGGGGTGTAGTTGGTATTAATATGATTGATGATTATGATTTGATTTCACATTTTTTCAACCTTCCGGTTGTTGATTGGTCCGACCGTGTTGGCTATTGGCTTTGATTGGTGAGCTAGGACAATTATGGAAATCATTTCAAGTATCAATGATAAATGATTAAAGAAACACATATATGCATATCTTTGATTTTCTATTGATATTAGCATGATTCATATAAAATAATTGAAGATAATGTATCGGCTCTCATATCTATGATCAACATTTTATCTTCATGCTTTATTACCATTCAGTTTATATCTTTGCTTTACTTTACTTTTAATACCTATTGTTGAAGACATATAGGTATGTTTATACCTAACAGTAGTGTTCGTACATCACTGAGCTCCTGTAGCTCACCCTATTGCTGTGTGACATTTTGCGGTGAAAGTAGGCAGTACATGTACCATTCCAGAGTGGAGGATAGGGTCCTGTTTACCTTAGTTTTGGCCTCGGATCATTCAGGTCCCCTGGCATATTATGTATTTTTAGTTTGTGGGATCCGAAAATACACTGCAGCGTGATTAATACGTGAAGAGGCACCCGAGCGATATATCGAAGCACAAATATCATTTTTATTATGTGGGTTCTTCAATTCCTAATAGAGGCAAGCCTCTATTATTAATTACCCCAGACAATGTCATGGGAACCTCCGATTAAGGGCAAAAGTACAAGTAGAGGACAATGAATAAAAATAATTTCATTTGTTCATAAATCATAACATTTATTACATATAAATCATCACACACACACACACACACACACATATATATATATATATATATATATATATATATATATATATATATATATATATATATATTAATTCATTCAGTTATTTATTTATTTATAAATGACGCCGACATCCGCCTTGAAGATATAAGCTTCGCCACCATTTCATTGGCCACCTCCAATGCATGCTGTCACGCCCTGACCCGGATCCCGGGACCTCGGGCACGTCAACAGACTGGCCGTAATATAAACCAAACTCAAGTTCAAAGGAACATAGAGTCATCAGGGTCCATGGCCCTATACATAGTCTGGTCCCTATATGGGTCCTACACAAAGTAAAGCTCACAAAGTCAAAGATAAAGGAGACTCCCAGACATCGGATCTCTTCGTGACCTCTCCTCAGGCTCCACCCCCCTAAACCTTAGAATCTGTAAAAGAGAAAGAGCAAAATGCATGAGCTTTCGAATGGAAAGCCCAGTAAGTACCCCTGCGGGGATACAAAGACACAAGTAAACAATATGTCAAACAATGAGGTCACAAACCCAAGAAAAATACAACCTAGGAGTCTACCAGAACAATCCAATGGTACGACCCCTAATGACAGAAGCCCTCGAGCTCTGTGGTGAGTTTCAAAGATGACTCAAGGATCAACCCCCGGCCAGTATGTCCAGCTACTTGCTGTAAGCACGACCTTTTGGTCGTTCGACCCTCCTGTCCCAAATCGGTAGAACTACCTCTCATACGTGTTAACACGGTCAACGTACCATGCCCACTGACGGGTAAGACCACTAGAGAATCGCCTCTCTAGCAAGGCAGGCGGAAATGCCTGGGGGTCCTGACCCTGAACATTTCCCTATCGGAGCCCCCACGCTCCAATGAGTCTGGGCAGTAGACCACAGCAAATAGGGATACCAACATCCCGTAAACAACCATACATGCTCAACAGGATTCAAAAATAAATAATGACGCATGTATGTTATCAATGAAGCATAAGTAATCAAGGCATAGGCAAGTCCAAGAAAACCTGAAATCGAGTGGGAACGAGGCAAGTGTACTTACCTCCTGGTGAAACTAGAAGTCCTCCTAGTATCCCCTGGAATCCCCTTACAACTTCCCGAGAGTATCTGGCATACATAGACCCTATTAGAGTCGGGATTTCAATAAATCTCTGTATCTCTAATTACTCATGCATGCCTATCATCTCTGTTGGGCCTAGGACCACTAACGGGTCCTAACGACCTTCTCTAGGGTTTTTGGTCCTTTCCCCTTGTTTCCACGTCCTTTAGTCGTCTCTGAACCCAACTTAGTCAAACCTAGTCAATTCTACACCCATATGTCGGGTCTAAACCTTATTTGGCCATCTCTTAGTCACTTTAGTTGAATTGAGCCCAATTCCCTGATTATTGGTATTTGGCTAACCTAGGTATTTTAGGGTGACCATTTAATTAACCTCATTAGTCAACTTAGCCTGGTTTGCTTTTGGCACTCTTTAGTTGATTATCCCAAGTCCATGTGGCTAACCCTACCCTTAAGTTGGTTCAACCCAACTTGGTAGACTAACCCAAGTCTATTTAATCAAATTAATAGTTATTAATTTGATCATAGTGCAATGGCAAGTCAAAATTGATTTAATTTTTCCTTGACACACCACCTAGGTCATTCAATCATTTTGTTCATTCTATCAAATTATGTCACATAGAATAATTTCCATTAATTTGTCGCACTAATAAGGTTTTTGAAACCTTATTAAAACCTTTACTTCTCTTTAATCATCCTAGGTTTTAATCACTAATTTTATCACACCACTATAGTTTTATAGAATTATTCTCAACCATACTAATCAATTAATCAATTATTTGTCACACTTCCATAGTTCCCAAAGAATTATTTTAACTAATTAATTACTATTGAATTAATTAATCAAAATAATTACCCTTATTATTATTATTTATTATTTATTATTATTATTTTTTATCTTCTTCTTCTTCGTTTTCTCTCTTCTCTCTCGCGCGCTCGACCGACACCACCACCTCACCGGAGCTGCCGGCAAGCTCCGAGCGCCTGCCCGTGCTCGGTCCCCGCCGCTGAGAGCATCACGACCTCGGCCGGCTCCCCCTTAGCGCCGCCGGTCTCCGACTCCTTACTGGAAACTCGTGAAGCTCTAGGCCGGCCTTCTCGTCGTCTTCGGCTAGTTCTTACGTTGCATGCATATTAACTAAATGCCAGAGAAACAGAGAGAAGAGCTTACAGGAGTACGATCGACGTCGACGGTCCTCGCAAAGCTTCTGCCCACCTGTGAGCTCGTCCACCCTCTCCGGCGAGTTCGTCTAGACTCCAACGATGGCTTCGACCGTCTTCTCCTCTACAGTGATCCCTGACCGCGACCTGTTAGCCGGAGCACGACCACGACGCAACCTCAGCTCCAAGGTCCCCTTTCTCCTCCGTTCAAGCTCACCGGAGAACCTTTCCACTTGATCGGCCGCGGTGAACAATGGGCGAGTGGACTCCCCTTTTATAGCCCCTGTGAGGCTGCATGTAACGCCGCTAACGCCCCGGCACCTGCCGGCCAATCGACGGCCGCATTTCCGCACGTAACGCAGGAAAACGGTGAAGTTCGGTCATACGTTCTGGTTTCAAGCTTACCGAGAGGCGATGAGGTTTCTGATCCGGCCCCACGAAGTTAATCGGTGAGGATCTCTTTGAGTTAATCCAACGGCCGGGATTTTTAAATCCATCTCGTAATCAAGAATTCTCCGCATGAATGGTCGTGGATTTAATTTGTTATCAACCACGGGATCTTAACATTTTGCCTCGAATTAAAGATGATCACGAGATGGACGGCCACTTGCCACCCGCACCGTGAGGTCATCTCTAAATTATCCACCTCTCTTGCCTCGTATCTGGTTTACGATCAGATGGATTTAACTCACACTTGCCACATGGCTTATTGTGAGCCGTTATAATGCTTCGAGATCAAACACAATCTGAGATCTTCTAATCTCAGCCGTTCATCCATTATTAATAGAGTTTTCTCACGAAAAATTTATGAGAGGTCCCCGGAATGTTTTTAGGTCACCTTTAAGTCCATCCATGTGAGAAGGGAGAATTGCCACTTAGTCCTTAAGACTTTCTAAATTACAAATCAGCCCCTCTGGTCCCCCATAAACCCTAATTAGGGTTTAAACCTCTTTAACTCTCATTTTCTCCCTTTATTTAATTCCTTAGGAAAATTTTCTCCAATGATCCAATTTAAATGGAATTTAAACCCACATTTTTATTATTTCCATAAAATCCCTGGATTTTACAAATGCTTTGCCGTCGATTAGCATCGCTATTTGGGATTTGTATTTTAGCCACCTTACTATACGTGCTCCACCGCCGTTTTGAGATTTGCACCGCTTCACATTTTATTGACCATCTCGAGATGAATGCCACATTACCTCCCCGAGATATATGCCGCTTCATAAATTTTGTTTATCGGCCATCACAAAGTGAGTGCCGATATCGCCTCGAGACTCATGCCGTTTTGATATTTGTGTTTATTAGCTGCCTTAAAGTGAGTGTCGATGCCGCTTCGAGACTCATGACGTTTATGTTTCATTGATTACCTCAAGATGCATGTCATTTTGAGATTTGGGCTTTATCTCATTTTGTCACCGAGATGGGTGATCTACCGTCGCCTCGTGATGCGTACACATCTATACTTTTTTTATTGCATTTTTAGCCATAAAGTGCTTATGTTATTAATAATGATTAAATCAGTCTCTTTTCAAAAAATGAGCTTTTCCTTTATTATTTTCTTATTACCAGCCCTTGACTTCTCTCTATTTTGTACAGCTTTTTCCTTTATTATTTTTTACCACCATCCCCTTTTTCCTCGAGCTGGTCCAACTCTCCTTTTACATAACTTTTTTTTTTTATCACCATCCTTTCAATTGAACATGCACTCAAAAAGAGTATATGTGTTTGGTGTATCAAGTGCTTATTATATATGGGGGACTATAACCCACAACTTCATCCCAGAAAAGCTGTAACTCTATCAAACTTGATGATAAATTATATTGCATAATAAACTAATTGCATAATCCCAATGGGTGAACATTCTCTTTAAAACGTCCCATCAAACAAGTCATACTCACTGATTTCAAATAGTAACCTTATATCAATTTACATAAACATTGCAAAGATGAAATGTTCAAACAAGCTCACTGATTTCCAATGATATCAATAAACATTGCAACAGTAACAGTAACGGTCTCTCTTTTGTGATAGCAACAGTAGCAGCTTTTTTATTATAATAGCACAACTTTGATGATAGCACTATAATGTAGTATGGTGGCACTCTCTGCAGTCACATTCTTGGGGTGTGCCACAGATCTTCCCGAACCGCCGGCACCTTTGATGAAGGGCTTTGCCGGAGCCATTGATGGAATCCTCGATGGAGGAGATAGCTGAGGAAGGGAAAGGGTACGCCTTCTTATCCCCTTTTTTTTGTTTATTCATTTATTTCTCTTTTTTTTTAAGAAAAGAATATCTCCCTGCTTTTCCTTGTTTTTCTCCTTTCTTTTCCTTATTTCATCCGTCCCTTTTTTTTTCTCTTTTTTTGTTTTGCTGCTCTTTCCTTTTCTTTATTTTTTTTAATTTTATTATTATTATTATTTTTAATCCGTTTTTTTAATTTCATTTTATATTATTTTTTTATTATTTCTCTTTTGGCTGTCAAAGCCGGTAGTAGTCCTACAAGGGTGACTCAATGGCGACAATTAGCCCCACAAGGGTGGCCTAGCGACAACGATCAGCCCCACAAGGGTGGCTTGACAGTGACATTAGCCCCACAAGGGTGGCTAGATAGCAAGCGATGATAGCCCCACAAGGATGGCTAGGTGGCGAGCGATGATAGCCCCACAAGGGTGGCTAGACGCAGCGGCGATACAGCTCTACAAGGGTGGGTACAGGTGGCAACTGATGAGCCCTGGCATAAGGGGTGGCGGTAGCGTATAATCCCACAAGGGTGGCTCACATGACAAGAATAGCCCCACAAGGATGGCTAGGTAGGCGTAGTAGCCCACAAGGTGGCTGGTGGTCGGGAGGACGAGGCGGCGAGAGACGGGAAGGGCCTCGGGTTACATGACGTTTTTGAGAAGAAGAAAGGAGATACCTTGAGTTGATCTTCTCAAAATTTCTCCTTCTTTTTCTTCCTTTCTCTCTTTTGATTTTTTTTTTCTTCTCTCTCTCCTCCTTTGTTTTTTCAATCTCCTTCGCCCTTCCATATATAGAGCCAGCCAACCCCCTTAACTTATTTTTTTTGTTTTATCCCTTTTTTTTCATCCAAATATTTATCTTCTTATTCTTTTTTTAGTTATTCATTTTATCTTCTTTTGACCTTATCCTAACAATTAACCAGCCTTTTTTTATTTTACTTATTATTATTATTATTTATTTTTTAATTATTTTATTTTATTTTATTTTGATCTTTTTTTATTATATATGTATATTATTATTTTTATTATATTTTTTTGTTATTATTTTATTAATTTATTATTATTATTTTTTAAATTTCCGGACTTTTCATTTCCATTTAAGTTTTAATTGATTTTTTTTCTTATAAAAATTAAACTTTCACTTGATTTAAATTTTTAGATAAGATCAAGTTTTAGTTTTAATTTGATTTTAATTGATTTAATTTAAGATAAGATCAAATTTTAATTTTAATTTGATTAAGATCAAACTTCCTATCATTTTTAATTTAATTATTTTTAAGATAAAATCAATTTTCAATTTAAGTTCTTTTTTCCTTCTCTTTTTTTTTGCCTCGGGATTAGTATTTTTGAGCTGCCTTGAGATATGCATCCTCGACACGTGAAATTTCATTGCCTCAAGATATGTTTTCGGGCTATTTAGGATTGCCTCAGGATACGTGTTTGGCCTTTAGTGAGATTTGAGTTTGCCTTGAGATATGTATTCTCGGGGGCAATTTTTGAATTTGAGGTTGCCTCGAGATATGTTCTCAGGGGCAGTTTTGTAATTTGCATTTGCCTCGAGATATGTTCTCAGGGTCAATTTTGGGATTTTGAGGCTGCCTCAAGATATGTTCTCAAGGGCAATTTTGGAATTTGTGTTTGCCTCGAGATATGTGTTCTCGGAGGCAATTTTGGGATTTAAGATCGCTCGAGATGTGTTTTCTCGGGCTATCTTAAAATATGACAAGATATATATTTTTTATTTTGAAATATTTTGATTTCAAAATAAATATTTCATTTAAATTTAGAGCCATGAAATATTTCTTTTTTGGCCCTTGTGACATTTATTTATTATTATTTTTGATATAAACAGAATTTAGCGTTCTTGATTTGAGGAGTATTATAAACTCCTATGCATACTTGTATTTATGACTCTATGGCTTGTACTGTTACTGTATTTGACTTTATGATTTCATCATATTAGTGCTGATTATGGTAAATGCTTAGATTACATAGCCTTAGGCTCGGGGTTCATTCCCTAACCTGGCTGATGTGTCACCTGTTCCCTCAAAAGGAAAAGGGTGTTACATTTAGTGGTATCAGAGCTGGTTAATCCTAGATAACCTAGTTATGGTCAGAGCCTTAGAGGGTGGGAGTATGTTTCAGTAGAGTAAAAGCCAATATTTGCTTGAAGTATTAAGATTGATACTGACACGTCTCTTCCTTTTCAGAATGGCACCAAGAAGACGCGGTAGACCACCTCAGGTCCCACGTGAGGAACCCGTGGAGGAGCCCAATGTGGCGGTTCCGGAGTAAGTTGTAACGCCCCGACCCGGATCCCGGGACCTCGGGCACGTCCACAGACCGGCCGTATTCAAGTGGAGACGAGTCCCACTCGGATACAAGGCCTAAATGATAAAGAACAGATAACATTGTTTCCATTGATAATGAGAGTTACACAGCGGAAATTTGAAATTTAAAATTACACTATGGGCCCTACTAGGGTCCTAAAAAAATACAATCGTTCTCACAAAAACTATGTGCTCTTCGAACCTCAACACGCAGCTCCTGAGTCTGTAATCACTATTCCTTTAATCCTGAAAAGAAAAGGAAATCAAGAAGAATGAGCTTTCGAAAGGAAAGCTCAGTAAGTTCCCCGCAGGGATCTCAACAAAGCCAGTCAATATGCAAGATAAACAATAAGCATAAATACAAGCAACCGGGACTACACCCGCACAATTAAGAACCTAAGAGTCTATAAAAAACAAACAAAGCAAGGACTCCTAGTCTTAAGCACTGGCCCTCAGGCCTGAAATGAAATTTCAAGAATTTATGACACCAAAATTTTTCGTCAGCCCCCAGCCTCTGCTGGAAATCGACCTCGGTCGATCATCGGTAGTGCCACCTCTCTTACGTGTCGACACGGTCGAAGATATCGCCCCAATCGGCAGAGTTGGACCGCGGAGTATCCTCCCCCGCATGGAACCATCGAGACGCTTAGGGTGTCCTCACTAACGCTTCCACTCTTACTTGAGCATCTGCTCCTAATCGAATCGGAAAATAAACTCGGCCCCGAAAGACGCTTACCCGGCCAACACACGAGACCATGTATCCACGGTCAAGTGTCGGCCTATGGGCCTGCGTGTCCAACGAGCATAACAAGCAATAAAAGCACTCTACTCTAGCTCTCAACCATGCACGTACAACGGAAGGAAAACAAGCAAACATAGGTACGTGCATGCATTCAATAACAGAAGTTCAATAGCACATGCTAAAAGAAATAGCATTAACAAACACAAAGAAAACCCAAAGATGGGTGGGAATCAAGGCGAAGGTAACTTACGTCTGCAACGATATCTGGGATCTTCCCCGGACTCCTACTCCTGATATGTCTCTACGTCGGTATCTGGTAATAAAAACCCGATTTAATATCGGTAATATCTTAAAATTTCTAGTATGATATGCATGTTTCACTAATTTGGCCCAAACTTAACTTCCGGCCTCTTCATTAGTCACTTTCCCACGTCTAGTCTAAAACAACTACATAGCTTGGTGGTTAAGGCCTACCAAGCCCAAGTGGAAGGTTCATGGTTCAAACCCCCCAAACCCAACCCAAGTTCACAAATTGGTTGAATTCAATTCAATTAATTCACAAATCAGTACAACTAGGCTTGATCAAAACCACTAATCAATTAACTTGATTGATTTACAAATCTCAACCTAATTTATTGGACCTAAACTATTACTCGGTTGAGCCCAACCCCTTTAATTAATTAACTCAAGACTAACTTGGATCAATCAATTAACTCTTAATCAAATTAATAAAATCAGACTTGACTAAACCCAGCCCAATTACATGATCACCTATAAGGATCTTATTAATTTATATGTCAAAACATAATGCAGAATTTCTGCCAGTTTTGCGCAGTCAAATAGAATTGTGCATATCTTTCAATCCAGACATCCGATTTTGTTGATTTAAGATTTATTGGAAAGCTATTTTCATAAACTTTCCAACGGTATATTATATGACCCGGTCAGAAGACTATAACTAGCTAAAAATATATTTGAAACTAGCATCTCGGAACTACATAATTTCAATAGTAGGTTATGCGCAGTCCGAAAGAACTGCTCATATCTCCTAATCCGTAAGTTAGATTTTAATGATCTAGTATTATTTGGAAATATAATTTCCTATATTTTCTAACTATGTATTATACACCCAAATCGGAGAACAATAAGGGTATAAAATATTACTCCAAACTCCATGACAAATGCACTACATGTGTCCAAACTATCATCCTTAAAAAGTCTACATGTTGACTTAAGTTTATTCCTTCCTAATCTATGCATTAATTAAAGGGAGAGTGAATGTATTTACCTCTATCAATGATGTCTCGAATCACACGAGACTCCCTCCTGGCGTGTCCTCACACTCTACGCCGACCTCCCCCCTTAGCAAATCCCTCAACAAATTGTATCTCAATTCTCCCACTATATCCCCCTTTATATAAATATGAGAATTCTAATCTTACTCAAATTTTAAATTTGAGATAGAGTTAAATTGTGTTTATCTAATTCGAGTTATAATTTAAATTCTAGATAAGGATTAATTATAAACGAATTATAATTATCTCTAAAAGATAAATCTAATTCAACTCAAATGTTATCTCCTAATTGATTTTCAATTCCCTATTGTAAAGTATTATTACTAGATAATCCTGATTCAATTCAAATACTGCATTCTGATTACATCACAATTCATATTTGAGAAATCTAATTTTATATTTATCTATTTTATCATATACCAATCCCTACGAGTTTAACCCAAGTCGGGTGACATGATGAATTTGACCTTGTTGATTTAATCACATTAAACCCAATCTTTTCCTGAAATTACCAAAATATCCTTGATGACTTTATTAACCCTAATTAAGACCCAATTTCATTTCTTATTTAATATTTGAATTCATAAATAGCATCTTATCTAAATCCCTTACCAATTAAATATTTCTTTCCACATAAAATCCACTTAATTCAAAATATAGGTACCTCTCAAATTATTTAATCTTGGCCGTTGATTTCTTCTTAAGGCTTTCAATGCATGCCTATTATTTACATTTTGCAAATAACCCTTCTTATTCTATTCATTTACATGCAAGTCCTTCTCTTAGAGAGAGAGACAATTTTCCTTTAAGTCTTCAGACTTTCCAAAATTACCACTAGGTCCTTAATGACCCAAATAAAGAGATTAATCTTTTTAATTCTCCATTTCTAATAAAGTTCGATTAGATCCAACCTTGGGGACTTTCTTTTATTAACCAAAAATCTTCTGGCCTCACATAAATGGAAGCACATGCTGAAGCTTCCCACTCACAACATGGACCGGGATACAACCCGAGAGTGCAATATGGATCGGGATACAACCCGGGGATGCAGTTTGGACCGGGATACAACTAGGGGATGCAGTATGGACCGAGATATAACCCGGGGATGCAATATGGACCAAGATACTATCTGGGAGCGCAACTTGGACCGACGTATGACCCTGGTCTACAACCTGGACCAGAGTAGAACCCTAGAGTGCATCCAAGGCCGAGGTTTAACCCAAGGATGCAGTACTTCTTTGATTAGATGGCATAATCATTTGCGGCCTTCCCAAACTACCAGTAGCCGAGGCCCAGAGAGCATGACTTTGTTACCGGGGCCCGACAGATGGGAGTCACGCAGTTCATGGGCACTCCTGATCCAGCGGAGGTAGAGAATTGGATCACCCACATAGAGCTCATTTTCCAAGCCTTGCTGTTGGGACAAGGGGCCCTGTAATGGTGATTGACCCTTAGGAGACGCCGTACAGATCAGACGGCATTCACTTGGACCAAGTTTCGAGAGGCATTTGACCAGAAGTTCATGTTCCGGATTTACAGAGATGCGAAGCACCAGGAGTTTTTGCGTCTAGTCCAGGGGAATCTTTCAGTGACCGATTATGAGGCAAAGTTCACAGACTTGGGGAGGTATGCACCCTCCTACATGTATGAAGAACATAAGAAGTGCCAGAGATTGGAGCAAGGGCTTCAAGAAGAGATTAGGAACATCGTCACTATGTCGGGAATCTCAGATTTTATAGAGATAAGAAGGTTGCACTTTCAGTGGTCGTTGAGTTAAGCCTTGACCGAAAGAAACAACGTCTAGAAAGGTCCAAGAAGAGAAACATGCCAAATTTCTAGATTGGAGGCAGTACTAGACCAAGCAAGAAAAGTAATAGTAGTAGCAGTGATGGCTCGTCCTCAGGGGGAGGGGCAAGGTTCCTCAAAATGGAAGCCCAAGTGTAAGTTCTGTCAGAAGCATCATTTTAGCGTTTTCAGTTTTGCTACTACGACTACCGCTATGACTGTTACATGCTTTCATTGCCATCAGCCGGGACATTACAGAAATGAATGTCCCTTATTAGCACAGGAGAGTGGGACCGCTCCACAGATCAGTACTCCTGTTGGCCAGTACACACCACCGGGCCAAGGAGCATCCTTTGTCGGCAGTACTGGAGGCAGCCGAGGAGGATCTTCTGGAGGGAGACACCGGGGTGGCCGTCGAGGCCGAGGAGTTCAGGCCCAGCTGAAGGCCCAGGCTTTTGCCATGACTTAACAGGAGGCAGTTGTTACTCTTGAGGACACCCCAGCTTGAGTACCCATCTATGGGTTCAAGTTATTTAGGCCTTGTATGGTTATGTGAGGAATTTCCTATACTAGATACCTTATATGGTCACGCTATTATGTTATTTCCTCTCGGACGCTGGGTGTTGTGTTGTTAAATATTCTCATATTGTTACTATGTTTAATATTGAATTTAATTGCCTTCATGTCAGGATATTAGGTTTAAACAAGAAGAGTAATGATTATGTACTGATACTTGTGCTATTGTTGAATGTCGCTCAAAAGAAGACGGGGTTTACTACCTGTGGTGTACATGCAGACCTAGTTAAGGAGCCAGACGTAGTGTCCCCCAGGACTGGTGATGAAGAGAAGAAGACATCTTAGTCCTTGCATACGACAGAGCATGCCTGTGGCATGTAGTGTTCTATATAGCGCCTGGCGCAGTCTAATGAGTGCTTGACACAGACCCTGGAGGCATTTACATAGTGTCAGCAGAGGAGGTCGAGAGAGCCTTATGTTCAGACGCAGAGACATTGGAGCAGCAGCAGTAATGGATCCTCTTCTAGAGACTATGGTGGGTTAGCACAACAATCAGGGCAAGGAAAGCCCAAATGCCAGACATGTGGGAAAAGGCACTATGGAGATTGTAGAGAAACTTTTGGGAAAAAGGTATGTTTTCAATGTCAGCAGGAAGGGCACTTCAAGAGAAACTGTCCTTTTCTAGCTCATGGGAGTGGAGCCCCTTCCCAAGTTAATGCAACATTGGGTCAAGTGCCACATGTTTATGCACATCCTGATTCTCCAGCACCTAATGGTACACGATTAGGTAGACAATGAGTAGATCTACTGGACATTATCTTATTTGATCGAGTTTTATCATGGATTTGGTTTACATAATGTTGTATGGAATTATTTTTTTATATATCGGAGTTTGTGTGGTGAAGCCAGTAATATATTATGATCATATTACTAACGGCTCGATTATTTTTATCCTTGTACCGTGGGTGTAAATGCATGTGTGAAAGGAACAAAATATTGAAGAACGAAGTCATACCTTTAGATAAGGTATTATGGAATAATGGCCAAGTGAAAGAAGCCACTGGAAAAGAGAAGATCAAATGAGGGAATGGTACCCTCATTTATATTAGTACTTAGTGTATGAAAATTTCGGGGACGGAATTTTATAAGTGTGGGATTATTGTAACGCCCTGGAATTTTTACAAATAAATAATCAGATTTTTGAAAATAATGACGGTGCTTAATTAGCACAGGAAAGAGACTAATTTTTTTAAAACCCAATTAAACAAATAATCATGAAATAAATTGATTAAAAATACAACCTCGCAATTGTTGGGTCCAAAGAATGCCATATTGGGTTGGGCCACTTTCATTTAAATAGTTGGAGGTGAATGAACAGACGGATCCTGGTTAATTAATTGACAAATTTAATAAGTGTTAATTTATATAAATTAATTAAGTGGAATACCATACAAAAGTTAGAGTTTTGATAAAGTAGATCTGGTCGGGTTTGGAGACAAGCCCCGTGATGTTAAGTACGCCTGTGATACTGAGGTCGTATGGCCCAGAATTTCTGGATCTGGGTAAATGGGGACGAGTGAATTAGTCGATTAGAATAGTATTTAATTAAATTATTCATTTAATAAATATCTTTTATAAATAAACTTATATAAATATATGATAAGAGGGGAGAAAGAGAGTAAAGTTTCTCTCATCTCTCTCTCCCTCTCTCGATCAAAATCAAACACCCTCACTCGTGCCCACGCCCTACTTGTGCCCCCTCGGCGCCACCCCTCCTCCCATTGCTAGTCAGCCTCTTACGCTACACTCGCCAACACCAAGTAGCCCTCCCCAGCACGGGCCAAGACCACCTCTAACGCAGGCTGGGAGCATGCCTCTACCGCGACCTCGCATCAGCCCCCACCACTGCCGCCACCGCTTCTTCCTCGCCGCACAATCAGAGTCGCCAACGCCAGCCAGCCTTGCTACTCGGCATCGCCTCTCGCTTCACGCCACGCCTCGACAACTACCCCGCCCTAGCTCGGCGGTTTGAACCTTGATGGACCTCCTCGCCTTCAATTGAACCCCGACGAACGGCTGTGCACTTTGGGAACCAAGGTTGGTCAAATTGGGGTTTGTTTGGATGATTGATTTCATGAATGGATAATTCTGGGGATAGGCCATGGAAAAGGGCAGGGATTTGGGCTAATTAACTGAAGATGAAAATGTTGTATGCTTGTAAAATTGGTTGTGGAGGAAATATGGTATGTAGAAACGAAATCCATAATTGTGGTGTGAATGTTTGTATAAATTTCGGAGCCCTAAAAACAAAGGGGACTCTGCCGAAATTTTGTCAAATATATATGATTAATACTCCATTATTAATTATAGTAGTTAATTACTATTTAAGAGCATGTTAGAAGCTTTTAGATAGTGATAAGATGATTGGAACAAGTTCGTATTTTAATTCTATAGAAATATGAAGTTCATGCTAAGAGAAATCATGTTCTATTAAACTTGATGGAATTATCGTATTCTAACGAGTCTAAGTAGAATATGAGATAAGAATATGATTTTCGTATTTCTGAAAGTCCGTATTTTTTATTTTAAGGACAAGGAAAGGCGAAGGCAAGACCGTTGCTGCTGAAGGACCCAGCCAGCCTTAGGAACTACTCAAACTCAAGTGAGGGAACACAACTGAAAATTTACCATATTTTGCTCATATTTTTATCGTACTTATTTCTTTTAGAATTCATGATATGAGTTTATTACTTCTCATAAAATACTTTGAATGCTCAAGCATGACTTTATTGATAGTGTTCATGATTTGAAACTTGTTTTTGAAAAGCATGTAGAAAACACATAAATATTACATAAATAGAAATGAAAGATTGATAGAAATATTAGTGCACTACACTGTACCTACTTACTTGCCTGCACTAGAGGTGGCTCTACGATAGAGCCAAAGGATAGATACTAGGGACGGAAGGGGTTGTTTTCATAACTCTGTTTTTAGTCCAAACTATCTGTTTTCAAACCCTCCTGATTTTAAGAAGTAAAACCCCCTTTCCGTACCCATCGAGTGCTTAGTATACGTATATATACTATATCTCAACGGTTATTGATTGGTCCGACCGGAGAGCTATCGGGTGTTGATTGGTCCGCTCGTTTCCAGTCTGGTTCCATAGTATAGAAGTAGGGGTGTAGCTGGCATTAATATGATTGATGATTATGATTTAATTTCACATTTATTCAACCTTTCGGTTGTTGATTGGTCCGACCGTGTTGGCTACTGGCTTTGATTGGTCAACCATGACAATTATGGAAATCATTTCCGGTACTGACTCTCGTGTCTATGATCAGCATGATTCATATAAAACAATTGAAGATAATCTATTGACTCTCATGTCTATGATTAGCATTTTATCTTTATACTTTATTATCGATCAGTTTATATCTTTACTTTTCTTTACTTTACTTTTAATACCTATTGTCGAAGACATACAGGTATGTTTATACCTGACAGTAGTGTTCATACCTCACTGAGCTCCTGTAGCTCACCCTATTGTTGTGTGACATTTTGCTTGTAGTAGACATGTACATGACCTTGCCTAGAGTGGAGGATAAGGTCCTGTTTACCTTAGTTGGCTCTGACCGTGTAACGCCCCGACCCGGATCCCGGGACCTCGGGCACGTCAACAGACCGGCCGTATTAAAGAAGAGATAAACTCAACTCGAATACAAGGCCTAATAATGTGATAAGCAGACAACAATCCATAAATAAAATATAAACTCGAGTTCATAAGAACATAGAGTCATTAGGGTCCGTAGGCCCTATAGAAGTCCTTTCCCTATAATGGGTCCTAAAACAACAATAATGCTCACAAAGATAAAGATAAAGAAGACTCCTATAACCTCGTGTCCTCCTGAGTCCTCTCCCCTGTGCTCTCTCCCTCCTATACCTCGGAATCAGAAGAGGAAAAGAGAAACACATGAGCTTTCAAGGGAAAGCTCAAGAAGTACCCCCGCAGTCACGGTGTCATCAATAGGAAAAATGGCGGTCAGCGGGATCATAGTATCAACAATAAAGTCCTAGGAGTCTACCACAAGCAAGTCAAAGGTAATGCACCCCCTCAAGCATGTAAGCCCCTCGAAGCTCACATGCCGTGAGTCCTAAGAGAACTCCCTCGAGTTTACTCCCTACCAAGTATGTCCAAATTTTGATATAAATACGACCTAGTTGGTCGCTTGACCCTCCAAATAAAAAGGTCGGTAGAACTACCTCTTCTACGTGTTAACACGCGAGTGTACCATGCCCATCGATGTAAGACCTCCAGAGATTTGCTTCTCTAGTGAGGCTGTCAGGAAGGTCAGGGGGTCCTAACCCTGAACATTCCTAAATTGGAGCTTCCCTAGCTCCACTGAGTCCGGGCAGTAGAACATAGCAATTAGGGACACCAACGTCCCGTAAACAAGCATACATGCTTAATGTGATTCAAGAAATGTATATAAACAAAGATGTATGGCATCAACAGTGCATGTAATAAGAATACATAGCAAGTCCAAGAAATCCCGTCACCGGGTGGAAACTAGGCAAGCGAACTTACCTCTAGAGAGACTAAATGTCTTCCTGGTCTCCTTTGAAATGCCTGACGTCTCCCCTGAGAGTATCTGGCATATAACGGTTTATTATAATTATTGTTCCAATAATTTCCATCTCTCTAAATGTCCATGCACGCCTAACGTCCTTGTTGGGCTTAGGCCCACTAACGGGTCCCAAGGACCATCTCTCGGGTTACCAGCCCTTATTCCCGTTTCTATGTCCCTTAGTTGACTTTTAGACCTACTTTGGTCAAACCTAGTCAACTCGAGTCTATTTGTCGAGTCTGACTCTTATTTAGTCATTTTGGTTGAGTTGGGCCTACTCAGATTTATTTCAACCCCTTTTTACCCTGGAAGGGCATTTTGGTCATTTGGCAACTTTTGACCCTAAAGTTTTAAGGTTCCATTCGATTAGGGCTTATTTAGCCCCTTTTAGCTTCCCTACCAAATAATTTCCATAATTTAACCAATTATCTAAATTTAGGAAATTATTTAATTCTCATTTGTCATACTTCAATATTTCATAACAATCTTTATGTCACACCAAGATTTTAATCTTTTATTAAAACCTTAAGTTTTCTAATTACCGAATCATGAATATAAGTTTTTCAATTTAATACTTGTCACAAGACCCTAGTTTTATTTTCATTTAAGAGAAGCTATACCCTTCTTAGGAGTAATCAATATTCCCTGGGTTTTTTATTTCCTGATTTTGGTCACGCTACCAAAACATTATCCATTATAACATTGGTTGTATAGCTAAAGTCCCTTCTTAGCTATTTTAACTTTGCAAATAATCATTCTATTATTTGTCACACTAGCGAAATATTATCCACTATAATATTTGTCACACTCCCTAAGTTCCATTAAAATTATTTGTGACATACCAATAGTCCTCAAATAATTATCTTATCTAATTAATTATTGTTTGTCACAATAATTAACTAATTTTCTAGCTCAAGACTAATGGTTCAATAACGTTATTAGCTTGTCACACCAAGTTAATAATTCATTAACTTATATCTAGTGTCACAAGTCCATAGTTTCCCCATTTTAATACCATATCTAGCTAATTGTTGTTTATAATAATAATTAGCTAATATTCTAATTAAAAAGAGAGAAAAGCATCTAATTATTATATAAATGTCACACTATTATTTTGTCACACCTCTATAGTCATGGGTTTTAATTAAAAACATTACTATTAAATAAATTTCGTTTTTTTTTTATCTACTTCTTCTTCTTCGTTTCTCTCCTAATTAATGCATCGAAGCTTAACTCCTGGCCACCGCAGCTCCACCCTCGCACCTCCCCGAGGTCTTGCCTGTCCTCGCCCCCGCCGCGAGGGTCTCACTTCCTCGACTTGCCTCACCGGAGTACCACGCTGCTCACCACCACCTTCAAAACGCTCTAACGCTCCCTACCAAACTTCACCCTCTCTAACGCGCCCAATACACTAATATAATGCGCGAAAGTAACTGCAGGGTTAAAGAGAAGCTTACCGGCGACGAGCGTGAGACAGAACCTTGATGGTGAGCGTCTGATTCTCCGGCGAGGCGTGGTGGTTCTCAGTGATCGAAAGCCGCTCAAATTTTCCCCTTCAAGAATCTAACTAGCTCCTCTTCTCCTTGCGGCAAAAATCCCGACAGAAGCAAGACGAGCCACCGGTCGACAGTGCAGAGCTGTTCCTTCTTCTCCGTTCGAGCTCACCGGAGTACTGAGGTTACACTGCTTGCTGGTGTGGTGAAACCGTGGAGATCATCGCCTTTTTATAGGCTCCAAGTGCCCAGGCGAAACGTCGCTAACGCCCACGGCCCGCGCCGACTGTCGTCCGGCCTCCCCGCCCGCAACGCACGGTGAGACAGCGAGGTTCTCGCGCGCGTTACCGGCGTGTGGAGAAGGGAACGTCCGCCTCGCGATCTGATCTCGCAGATAGGCGGTGAGGATCATCAGATCCTATCCAACGGTCTGATACACAACCTTGTGCCTCGGATCCAACAACGCTAAGATCAACGGTTGGGATCAAAATGGAATTGACGGATGGATCTTCCCCACATACCTCGTATCAATCGCTAGCTTTGATTAACGGCTACGATCTCACCACGCGGTTCATTTAGATCCCTTTATAATCGCCTCGCGATCAACTACGATCTAGAGCGCATCTCAGCGCGCCACATGTCGTTGCTACCTCCCTCCGTCTCTTCTCAAGATCATCACTATCGGGGGTGATCAAATCTTAGCCGTCCAACCAACACATTATAGGATAATTTTTTGGAAGTCCCTGAACCTATTCATTTTACAGATAGGTCCTTTTTTGTGAGAGGGAAAAATTTCCTTAAGATCCCTCTATCTTCCAGAAATTACCATTAGGTCCCTGCAGACCCCATATTTGTTTTAATTTCCATTTAATTTAAATAAATCAATTAATCCCACATTAACACTTATCGGGGGAAATAAATAACATAAATATTTTTCTCAAGGAAATAACAAAATATTTATTTCCAAAAATTCATCGATTTTACAGACCGTCTGACCCCATATTATGTATTTGAGTTTAGTGTTCTTGATTTGATGGGTATTGTAAACTCCTATGCAGACTTGTATTTATGACTCTAAGGCTTGTACTGTTACTGTATTTGACTTTATAATTTCATAATATTAGTGCTGATTATGGTAAATTCTTAGATTACATAGCCTTAGGCTCGTGGTTCACACCCTGACCTGGCTGGTCTGACACCTGTCCCCACAAAAAGGAGAAGGGTGTTACATGATGAATTGTATGCTTTTGTTGAAAATGCATGAATGGTATGATTGTAGAGTAATTAGAAATGGAGCATGTTTGTATAAGGAATTTAAGCCCTAAAAATAAAGAAGATGTTGCCTAATTTTCTTTTAAATTACATACTTAATTGTCCATGATATATATGGCATTTAATTGTCTTAAGAAAGCATGTTAGAGTCCTTAAATTTATACTAAGGAAGAAGATTCTTACATCTCCTAATATGTGAAGTTTCCGTATTTTTCATGCTCCTTAGAAACAGGAAATGCATGTTAAGTGAAAGCATGCTAGAGTTAACTTAATGTCCTTTTTATACTTTTTCGAATCTAAGTTAGAGTATAAGATAAGAATATGATTTCCATATTCATTAATTTTCTTATTTCAATTATTTGGAAAAGGAAAAGGCAAGGGCAAAGCAGCAGCTGCCAAAGGACCGAGCCAACCTTAGAGCTTATTAGACTCAAAGTAGGGAACACAAATCAGATATATCTCTCATATTTCTACCTAGTTTGCATCGTAGTTATTTATTTGAAATGAAAGGTATGAGTTTTATTATTTATCATAAAATTCCTTGAGTATTACAAAGCATGTCTTTATTGATAGATTTTGGGATTTGAAACAAGTTTTAGAAAAATAATGCGAAAAATACATAAATATTTCTGAAATAGAAAATGAGATATTGATAGAGATATTGATGCACTGTGTCGTACTCACGTACTTGCCTATACTAGTGGTGGCTCTATGACAGAGAGTATCATACTAGATAGGGAAGGGGTTGTTTTTTATAAACTCTGATTTTATTCCAAACTATCTATTTTCAAACCTTCTGTTTTCAAGAAATAAAACCCCCTTTTCGTACCTGTAGGGTGCCTAGTGTACGTATATACATTATAACTCGACGATTGTTCATTGGTTCGACCAGAAAGCTATTGGGTGTTGATTGTTCCACTCGTTTCCACACTGGTTTCATAGTATGGAAGTAGAGGTGTAGGTGACACTAATATTATTGATTATATGATATGATTTCACTTATTGTCTACTTCCCGGTTGTTAATTGGTCCAACTGTGGTAGTTACTGGCTTTGATTTGTCAGCCAAGATGATTATCAAAATCATTCCCTGTACCGAGGATAAAGTTATTAAAGAAACCCTTATGTGCATTTTACTTGAAATTTCTATTATGTTGGCATGATCCAATTTGATTGAAGATAATGCATTGACCAACATTTTTATATGTCGTATTTATCCTAAGATTTTATGTTGTTCAGTATTTATACTTTATTCGAGATTATTGCATGCCGATGTTGCACAAATACGTTTATACCTGATAGTAGTGTTCATACCTCATTGAGCTCTTATAGCTCACCCTCTATTTGTGTGAAATTTTGCAGGTAGTACACAGGTACTTGACCATATCTAGAGTGGAGGAGAGAGTCCTATCTACCCTTAGTTGGCTTTGACCGTCCAGTTGTTTACGTTTTTATTTGAAGTGTTGTATCTTCTTTTAGAAGAGTTATGAAATCTTATGCTAGATTTGTACTATATGACATTATGATTTGTATGGTTAATGTATTTGACACTATATTTTTATAATATTAGTGTTTGGTTATGATTATTTTATTAGGATTATACAACCTTAGGCTCGGGGTTCACCCCTTGGCCTGGCTGGTGTGACACTTGTCCCCTATCCGGAGATGGGTGTTACAGGGGAGCTCATAGTCACAGCTCATACAACTCCAACATCCATTTTTCCCAGTTGAACTTTGGGTGGAAAGCTAATACCGATGCTTTATCCGTTTGAAGCATCAACAGTTTGGCTCCGTCTGTCGGGACTTTGAGCCAAAAGCCTTGTAGCACCATTAATTTCCAGAGACTCAAAGAGCGCCTCAGGAGGAGGTCGTGATAGGAAAAGATCGAGCACAGCATTGCCTATCGCTTTCTTAGGCGATGATTTGAGAGGGGTAACCAACCCCATGATGATGCTCTAGTGGTCACCATCAAGATAGCCACCTACGAGATTATACGAGTCCTAATCGAAAGTGAAAGCTTGGTGAACATGATCGTCTAGGATGTGTATCGGAGGATGGTCTTCACACCCGAAGAGCTACGCCCTGCAAATGTCCCGCTGCTCAGGTTCTCCGGTGACGCCACATGACCAGAGGGCATGGCGACCCTTCGACTCACAGCCGGAACACATCCATGACATTTTATGGTAACCTCCAACTTTTAGTGATAATGTGCCCGTTCGCCTACAACCCTATCCTAAGGAGGCTGGTCCTGAATGCCCTACAAGCGGTCATCCCCACATACCACCTCTTGGTAAAGTTCCATTATAGGTTACGGGGAACTTCGTGGAGACAAAAGAGTGGTATTTGATGCTACGGTGTGCTTGTGAGGGTGGAGATGCACGATCTCCTTGACCTAGGCAGCCTGAAGGAGAAGGAGCTCGGGTCGACCTTGAGAGAAACCCTTGTTGAGGAACATATCACCATCCTCTTGTCTAAAGACAAGCCAAAAATTATCATGCAGACCCACTTAGAGATGCAATGTAAAATCCATGAATTTTTGGAAATAAATATTTTGTTATTTCCTTGAGAAAAATATTTAAATTATTTACTTACCGCGATTAGTGTTATTGTGGGATTAAATGATTTATTTAAACTAAATGGAACTTAAATTATTATGGGGTCTGTAGGGACTGAATAATAATTTTCGGAAGGTTGAGGACCTTAGAGAAGTTTCTTCTCTCACAGTCGCGAGGACTTTATGGTAAATAAAACAAGTTGAGGGACTAAGAGAGAGTATGCCCTTCTCACAGAAGGACTGTTTTGTAAATTGAATAAATGGGGGGACCTCTGGAGAATTTTCCTTCAAAGTTTTGATTAAACGACTGAGATCAAGCCATCTCTGAGTGTGCTGATCTTAAGGAAATGAGCAAGGCTCGATTGAGCCACGCGGGCGCATCGAGATGGAATCCATCCGATCGTGGATCGATAATGAGGCAAAAAAGGAAAAGGGTTAAGTAAGAATAACCTTACCGTGCGGGCGATCTCTAAACGTTCATCTTGGATGTTGCTAGATACGATGCATAAGATAAAACCTTGGCCGTTAAAAACCTATAAAATCCTGGCCTTTGATCGCAGGGTTGACGGATCCGAGACATGCCAGAGACCGTCGGTGACCATCGTGCGATCTTCACCGTAGATCGCTGGATGTTGATCACGAGGCGACGCCACCACCTCCTTCACCGCCAACGCTCACATGAGGCTCGCCTTCCGGCCCCGACCGCTTCGTGAGAAACCCGGCCGCCGCCGCGAAGGCGTTCCGGGAGATGACGGTCCTACTGCTTTGCTAGGGGCTATAAAAGGGATACACCACCCCACCAAGCTTGGCCACACTTTCGCCTCGAGCCCCTCCGCCTCCCAAGTGAGGTGACAGAGGAGAAGAGAGAGAAGCCCCAGAGAGCTCGTCTTGGCTTTTGAGCTCGCGGTCTCTTGAGCCTGATAACACAGAGAGGGAGGAGAAGTCGAGTTAGAGAGGGTGGAGTTACACGAGCGGCTGAGCTCGCCGGAGAAGGCGACGCAGTTGCAAGGCAACCAGAAGAACTCTCGCGGAACCAAACGCCGTCCCCCAGCTCTCGGTAAGTCCTTCTCTCGTGGCCGCCATTAGAGTAGGTTGCATGCATTACCGGAGTGTGAGCTCGTTTGGAGAGAGTCACCCCGCGGGTCAACACGCATGGAGATCTCCAAATGGCTGTGAGGCGAGGCCGGTGGCGTATTAGATGGGGCCGGGCCGTGGTCGTGGAGGCCTAGAACGGGACCGAGCACGGCTGACGCCGGAGTCACGGAGAAGAGGGCAAGAGGCGTCGACGCCGTCGGTCGCGCGAAAGAGAAAAGAAGAAAGTGAAGTAAAAAAAATATATATAATATGTTAATGTTTTAATTAAAAGGCAGACTTAGGGATTTTGATAAATCATAACTCTGTTAATGTGACATATTAGCTAAACTAATGGATTTAGCTAGCTAATATATTTTTGTTGGGCTAAGATATTAATGCATTATTTGTGACAATAATTCTTATATAATTGCTAGTATAGTTTGCTAATTATTGTTATATAATGTTAGTAGTGTGACCAAATATTGGTTAATCCATTTATTTTGGCCTAAGATACTAGTTAAATTGTTAACTAGTAGAGGTAATGAATTTTGAAACTATAGAGTGTGACAAATTATTAGCATGATTAATAATTTGAAAACTATAGTGAGACATAGATGAAAAGTTAATCGATTAATGAAATTGATTAAAGTGAAATACTTTAGAGTGTGACACATGTTCAATTAATCAATCAAAGGATATAAATCTTTGAAAGTGGAATCCAGGTTTTGTGATGATTATTAGGTTATGAAATTTTTATTCATAATTTAATTAGAAAACATAAGGTTTTGATAGGAGATTAAAACCTTGGTTCGGCAATTAAATTAGTATTGTCTCTATTAATAGTATTGAAACTATTAATCAACTAGTTGAAAAATTAGACAACTATATGAACTATGAATATGTGACATAATAATTAGTTAATAATTATTATGAAATATTGAAATGGGGTAAATAGAAATTAATTAATTAATTTCTTAAATTCGGATAAATTGGTTATGTGAAGGAAAATATTTAGTAAGGAAGCTAAATAAATTCAAAACGGACTATTAAGCCCTAAACAAGGTTGAACCTTAAACTTTAGGGTCAAAAGTTGCCAAATGACCAAAATGCCCTTCCAGGGTAAAAAGGGGTTAAGATCAATTTGAATAGGCCCAACTCAACTCAAAATGACCTAACAAGAGTCGACTCAACAAATAGACCAGAGTTGACTAGGTTTGACCAAGGTGGGACCAAAAGTCAACTAAGGGACACCTAAACGGAATAAGGGCCTGTGAATCTCGAGAGATGGTCCCTAGGACCCGTTAGTGGGCCTAAGCCCAACAAGGACGTTAGGCATGCATGGACATTTAGAGAGATAGAAATTATTGGAACAATAATTCTAATAAACCGTTATATGCCGATACTCGGGGAGACGAAGGCATTTCAAAGGAGACCAGAAGACATTTAGTCTCTAGAGGTAAGTTCATCGCCCCTAGTTTCCACCGGTGACGGGATTTCTTGGACTTGCTATGTATTCTTATTACATGCACCGCTGATGCCATACATGCCGCTCATATCCTGCTCTTGAATCCTCGTAAGCGTGTATGCTTGTTTACTTGACGCTGGTGTCCCTATTTGCTATGTTCTATCGCTCGACTCAAAGGGAGCTTAGGGAAGCTCCAATTTAGGAATGTTCGTGGTTAGGACCCCCGACCTTCCCCGATTCTCACCAGAGTAGCAAATCTTTGAGGTCTTAAATATGTCAGTGGCCATGGTAATAATCGACCGTAATAACTGCAGTAGAAGAGGTAGTTCTACCGACCTTTGACCGGAGGGTCAAACGACCGACTAGGTCGTGATTTATATCCAAAACCCGGACATACCGCCGGAGTAAACTCGTAGTTCTCTTAGGACTCACAACAGAGCCCGAGGGCTTCAGAATGTGGGTCACCTTTGACTTGCTTGTGGTAGACTCCTAGGACTTTATTGTTGATACTATGATCCCGTTGGACCGCCATTTTTCCTATTGATGACAATCCGTGACCTCGTAGGGGGTATTACCAGAGAGCTTTTCCTCTCAAAGCTCATGTGTTTTCTCTTTTCCTCTTTACAGATTCCGAGGTATAGGAGGGGAGAGAGCCTGGGGAGAGGACTCCGGAGGACCAGAGGTTATAGGAGTCTCCTTTATCTTTATCTTTGTGAGCATTATTGTTGTTGTAGGACCCGTATAGGGACCAGACTTCTATAGGGCCTACGGACCCTAATGACTCTATGTTCTTATGAACCCGAGTTTATATTTTTTTTATGGATTGTTATCTGCTTATCACATTATTAGGCCTTGTATTCGAGTTGAGTTTATCTCTTCTTTAATACGGCCGGTCTGTTGACGTGCTCGAGGTCCCGGGATCCGGGTCGGGGCGTTACAGATTAAAGTGGTATCAGAGACAGGTTCTCTAGATAGAGCAGATAGCAGACCCTAGATGCCCTTAGCCAGTTGCATAGACTGAGTGCGGGACTGGGGTAGTATAGATAGTGGTACGTTAGATTGACACCTGGTTTACTTGCAGGATGTCGGGACCGTCGTACCGTGATTCGTCTGACGATGAGGTGGAGTCTGTCCGGGAGAACACTCCACCGCCGAGAGCTGATTCGTCTGAGCCCGCGGAGGTCCTCGCCGAGATGAGGAGGACGCTGGAAGCCACCAACCGAAAGGTTGACAGGCTTCAGACTACAGTTACCATGTTGGTCCAGGGACTTAGGGACCACATCGCTATGCAGAGGCCAGTAGGACCCAGGGTTCCGTTAGCACAGGAGATCGTGAGCCCTAGTATTCCTCCACGACGCGTGTGTAGAGCCCGTGACTACCGCCGTGCATTGGGGGTTCAGATTCGGGAGAGAGCTGCAGGTCCATCTCCTGCCGTTCTCAGGATCTCATGGTGCCGTCGATGTGGAGTATACGGGCACCGTATGACAGAGTGTAGGCGCCCTGCCCTCTGGTGCCGTAGCTGTGGCAGTCGGGAGCACCTGGCTTTCTACTGTCCATCTGGTGCGCCAGGACCTAGCAGGGGACCACAGGGGACTGGAGGACATCGACCTTGCCCTGACTACACTCCACTGTCGCCCGACGAGCATCATCTGGACTGAGTTCTAGTTTTAGTTGCTAGAATAACTGTAGTCTTACGAACTTATGTGTTGTATGAACTACTTTTATTATGTCCTTTAGTGTCTTTTGTTTTAGCATGTTGACTCTAGTTGTTGCATTTGAAATGAATAAAAGTATGTTTTATCATCACCTGTCTTGTGGAAATAAAAGTAACCTTGTAATCCTTATACAGTTAAACTATGGATCACTTGCGTGGAGGTCGAGGTTGTAGGGGAAGAGGAAGGGGTAGGCGAGGGTGACCTCGCTGCATCAGAATGCCACATGCCTCCTATGGAGGAAGAAGTCCTCAACCGCCAGGGTGGGGAGGTACCCCACTGTGGATGAATGAAATGGAAGTCGAGCGTGAGGTGCCTCGCCAATCCAATGCTCAGCGCCTCGTGAGGAGGGCCAAAACCTGTGGGGAGGTACCCCCATGAGCATGATGGAATTAATGAGAGAGATGTTGGGACTAATCCAGAGACCCGACAACAACGCGGCACCACCTCCGGCCATCTACCCCCACGCCAAGTAGAGGATTACTTGGGGAGATCAAGAGACCCTCTCCCCACCATTTGAGGGAGTCAGAGACCCCATGCCACAATAAATGATACGGGAGATGGAGAAGACCTTCGAGGTCTTCCAAACTCTTGGCGGAGAAGATCAGGACCGCCGTGTACATGCTCCAAGGGCCCGCAGAAGATTGGAACTTAGGAGACATTAGGTTGAGGAAGGGGGAGGCCTTCCAGACTTGGGAAGAATTCGTGGACTGTTCTTCGCCAAGTATTTCTCGAGAGGACATCTGGTACCAATTGGACAATAATTTTCCCAGCTTATTCCAGGAGGCTCCACGGTGGAGCAATCTGAAACTGAATTTGACCGGTGGGCTCGCTTCCTTCCCCGACATGGTTCCAAATCAAGAGAGCCGGGTGATGAAATTTGAGGTCGGACCGCGGCCATCAAGTAAAGAAGATCGTGACTAGCCACATGTGCAAGACCTATACTGAGGTTGTGGCTAGGGCCAAATACACTGAGGCTTCTTGCCAAGGGGACGCCCAGGGGTCGTCCCAGAAAGATAAAAAGGATAAAGGGGCAAATAGCCATTGCCAATCATCTGGAAAGAGCTCTGGAAAGCGTAGGCCGGACAACAAGTATCGACCCTATGGGAAGCCGACTAGGTCCACAGCCTCATCTGGAGGTAAAGGGTCTTCAGGCAGTGTGACCCAGAACATTAAGTGCTATGAATGCAAGGGACCACATAAGAGGTCCCAGTGCCCTAGGATAACTGGAGGGTGTTATTTCTGCTTGGCCCTGGATCACCAAAAGGCCCAATGTCCCCAGCGTCAACAAGGACAGAGTGTGGTGGGGGGAACCCAGGGATCTCAACAAGCTTCTCGACAGTCTGTTGGACCACCACCAAGATCACAAGGTGGGGACAAGAAAGGGAAGGCGACCTCAGGACAGCCTTCAACTCCAAACCAACCCCAACAACAGCAGAGGCCAATGACCCATGGTCGGGTCTACCATTTGACAACCGAGGAAGCACAGGCATCAGCAGATGTCGTGGCAGGTACCATTTCAGTTAGTTCTTTCTATGCCTGCACTTTATTTGATCCTGGAGCCACACACTCATTCAGATTCCGCACGGTTTGCACGAAAGCACGCTTTGCCTACTATAGATCTACCCTGGACTTGTGTGTAGACACCCGGTAGGAGGCGCCATGATGGTAAGGAGAATGGTAATGCATGCCCTATAATAATTGAGGGGCGGAGATTACTTGCAAACCTGCATGTAATGGACCTGAAGGATTACGATGTGATCCTCGGGATGGACTGGCTCTCTTCAGTTTACGCAGTGGTAGACTGCCGTGGGAAGAGAGTTGTATTTAAGATGCCGGGAGGAGAGGAATTTACTTTTAAAGGCAGCCACACCTGTTCCTTAGTACAGGAGATCTCAACTCTCCAGGTTCGGAAGCTCCTTAGGGGTGGATGTATAGGCTACTTGGCTTCTATTTCAGAGGTGAAGAAGGATAAGGAGATTGTAGTCTCAGACGTACCGGTAGTAAGGGAGTATCCATCGGCGTGTTTCCTAAGAGTTACCGGGATTACCCCTGAAAGGGAATTGGAGTTCTCTATTGATTTGCATCGGGAACATGCCGTGGTCTAAGGCTCCTTATCGATGGGCGTCATGGAGCTTAAGGAATTGGAAGACCCAACTAGAGGAATTGTTGGACAAAGGTTTTATTAGACCTAGCATGTCACCTTGGGAGCACCTGCTCTTTTCACAAGAAGAAAGACGGGTCGCTAAGGTTGTGCATTGATTATCGTGGAGTTGAATAAGGTGATCAGAAAGAATAAATATCCTCTACCAAGAATTGATGACCACTGGATCACCATGTGGAGCTCAAGTCTTCTCTAAGATTGACTTGAGATCTGGGTATCATCAAGTAAGGATTAAGGAGACGGATATCCCGAAGAGTGCTTTCCGTACTAGATACGGGCACTACGAGTTTCTGGTAATACCTTTTGGGCTTACCAATGCCCCGGCAATCTTTATGGACATGATGAACCGGGTATTCCGCCAATATTTGGACCAGTTTGTGGTGGTATTCATCGACGACATCTTGGTTTACTCAAGAAGCCACCAGGCCCATGAGGAGCACTTAAGAATAGTGCTAGAGACCTTGAGGGAACATCAGCTTTACGCAAAGTTCTCCAAGTGTGATTTTTGGTTGGAAAGTGTAGCTTTCTTGGGCCACGTGGTAAGTGGAGCCGAGTTTCAAGAGATCCCAAGAAAATTGAAGCCGTTGTGGAATGGAAAAGACCAACAACGGTGACGGAGATACGGAGTTTCCGGGATTAGTGCTATTACCAAAGATTCGTTGAGGGTTTCTCGCTTATAGCCGCACCATTAACCAAGTTTCCACCGTAAAGGGTACCAAATTTATTTGGACCGACTCTTGTGAAAAGAGTTACCGTGGAGTCAAACAGAGGTTGATATCGCCATCTGCATCGGGCGTTACCACAAAGTAATCAAGGGTATACGATCTATAGTGACGCCTGTAAGACTGGTCTTGGATGTGTGTTGATGCAGGATGGGCGCGTGATTGCTTATGCATCACGACAGTTAAAGCCCTACGAAGAAAATTACCCTACACACGATCTTGAGTTGGCAAATGATCGCGGTTTGCCCTAAAGATCCTGGGCGACACTTCTACTGTAAATTGTGAGATTTACACCGATCATAAGAGCCTCAAGTACATATTCACACGTATGGAATTGAATATGAGACAAGCGATGGTTAGAGCTAATCAAGGACTATGATCTCGGTGTCCCATTACCACCCTGCAAGGCTTAACGTGGTGGCCGATGACCGAAAGGTGAAGTCTGGATATGGAGTTGCCGCTATGTTAACAACTCAAAAGTCGTTACTGGAGGATATGAGAAGGCTCAACTTAGAGGTTGTCTTGCCTACAATGGATGTCACCTTGGCCAGCTTGCATATCCGACCCTCGTTGTTGGAGAGAATTAGGGTTACTCAGGGACAAGATCCTGAATTGGAGGAGATCAAAGAACACATAGGCCAGGAAGAACCAATACGGTTCAGAGTCCATGAAGATGACACTCTAAGATTTGATGAAAGGATTTGTATACCTAATGTCCCTGAGATAAGAAGGGAGATTCTGGAGGAAGCTCACTATTCGAGCTACTCCATACACCCTGGAGGTACCAAGATGTACAGAGGGTTGAAGGACCACTTCTGGTGGAAGGGGATGAAGCGAGATGTTGCGGAGTTCGTGGCTAAATGCATCACCTGTCAGATGGTAAAGGCGGAACACCGTAAGTTTCAAGCGTGGATGTTACAACCCTTACCCATTCCGGAGTGGAAATGGGGAGCACATTAACATGGATTTTGTAACGGGTTGCCACGCGACTCAAAGAGGCCATGAATCGATCCGGGTTATAGTGGATCTACCGACAAAGTCGCCCACTTATACCGCTGAGTACGGAGCATCCTTGGAAAAGTTGGCCCAACCGTACATAGATCAGATCGCCGACATATGGAGTGCCAGCTGACTATCACCTCCGACGAGACACTCGGGTTTGTCTCTAGATTCCGGGAGAGCTTGCACACCGCCTAGGTGCAATGGATTGGCATTCAAAGACAACTTTCCACCCACGTAATCGATGGACAATCCGAAAGGACCATCCAGTGCTAGAGGACATGTTGAGGGTAATGTGACAATAGATTTTACTGTGGTCTTGGGATGAACGCCTAAGTTTGATAGAATTTGCCTATAACAACAGCTACTGTGTAAGCATCAAGATGGCAATCGCATGAGGCACTCTATGGGAGGAAGTGCCAACTCCCATATGTTGGGGAGATGTGGGAGAAAGGAAGTCGGTAGCCGAGGCTTACACTTAAGCAACCTGATTTTTGTAAAACAAATGGAGGAACATGTCAAGATGATCGTGGAGCGACTCTCGCTGCCTGAGTAGACAAAAGAGTTATGCCGACCAAAAAGATCTAATCAGAGTTTCAAGTGGGAGACTTGGTATTCTTAAAAGTGTCTCCTAAGTGAAGGGGGTGGTAAGGTTTGACGACGTGGAAAACTTGCTCCACCATATATCGGCCTTTTGAGATATTGGAGCGCATAGGAGTGGTGGTATATAGGTTGGCCTTACCCCGTGATCTCGCCCAGTTCACGTATGTCTTCCATATTTCAATGTTGAAGAGGTGTATCTGAGATCCTACCAGAAAGTGATTCCACAGGTTCCGGTGGAAGTCCAAGAGGATATGTCCTATGAGGAACGCCTAGTAGCTATTTTGGACCGAGAGGACAAGCAGTTAAGGAATAGAACTATTCCTTTTATTAAGGTGAAGTGGAGTAACCACACCGAGCGGGAAGCTACTTGGGAACGTGAGGAGGATATGAGGCAAATAAGTACCTGAGTTGTTTGTATGAAGTATAAACGACGTAGAAATTTCGGGGACGAAATTTTTGTAAGGGGGGAGGATTGTAAAATCCATGAATTTTTGGAAATAAATATTTTGTTATTTCCTTGAGAAAAATATTTAAATTATTTACTTACCGCGATTAGTGTTATTGTGGGATTAAATGATTTATTTAAACTAAATGGAACTTAAATTATTATGGGGTCTGTAGGGACTGAATAATAATTTTCGGAAGGTTGAGGACCTTAGAGAAGTTTCTTCTCTCACAGTCGCGAGGACTTTATGGTAAATAAAACAAGTTGAGGGACTAAGAGAGAGTATGCCCTTCCTACGTAAGAAGGACCGCTTTGTAAATTGAATAAATGGGGGACCTCGGAGAATTCTCCTTCAAAGTTTTGATTAAACGGTGAGATCAAGCCATCTCTCGAAAGTGTGCCGATCTTAAGGAAATGAAAGCAAGGCTTCATTGAGCTAATGCGGGCGTATCGAGATGGAATCCATCCGATCGCGGATCAAATACGCAGGCAAAAAAGGAAAAGGGTTAAGTAAGAATAACCTTACCGCTACGGCGCATCTCTAAACGCTCATCTTGGATGTTGCTAGATAATGCATGCATGAGATAAAACCTTGGCCGTTAAAAACCTATAAAAATCCTCGGCCTTTGATCGCAGGGTTGACGGATCCTAGACATGCCGTAGACCGCCGGGTGACCATCGCGGCGATCTTCACCGTAGATCGCCGGATGTTGATCACGCAGGCGACGCCACCACCTCCTTCACCGCCAAAGAACGCTTCGCTACGAGGCTCGCCACTGTCCCGACCGCTTCGCGAGAAACCCGGGGCCGCCTCCCGCCAGAAGGCACCTCGGGAGATGACGGTCCTACTGCTTTGCTAGGGCTATAAAGGGGACACCACCCCAATCAAGCTTGGCCACACTGCCTCGAGCCCTCTAGTCTCCTGGGTGAGGTGACAGAGGAGAAGAGAGAGAAGCCTAGAGAGCCTGCCTTGGCTTTGAGCTCACGGCCCTCGAGCCCCATAACACAGAGAGGGAGGAGAAGTCGGGTTAGAGAGGGTGGAGTTACACCGCCGGGCCGCGGCTCGCCGGGAGAAGGCGACGCAGCCGCGTGGCAACCGTAAGAACTCTCGCGAACCAAACGCCTTCCCGCCTCTCCGTAAGTCCTTCTCTCTCGTCAAGGGCCATTAGAGTAGGTTGCATGCATTACATCGAGTGTGAGCTCGTCGGAGAGAGTCGACCCTGGCGTCAACACACGACGGAGATCTCCAACGACAGAGGCGCAATGCACGGCGTATTAGATGGGGCCGGTCGTGGTCGTGAGGCTCTCGGTGACGGGGACCGAGCACGGGCAGACGCCCGGAGCCGCCGGAGAAGAGGGCAAGAGGCGTCGACGCCGTCGGTCGCGCGAAAGAGAAAAGAAGAAAGTGAAGTAAAAAAAAAAATATATAATATGTTAATGTTTTAATTAAAAGGCAGACTTAGGGATTTTGATAAATCATAACTCTGTTAATGTGACATATTAGCTAAACTAATGGATTTAGCTAGCTAATATATTTTTGTTGGGCTAAGATATTAACAGATTATTTGTGACAATAATTCTTATATAATTGCTAGTATAGTTTGCTAATTATTGTTATATAATGTTAGTAGTGTGACCAAATATTGGTTAATCCATTTATTTTGGCCTAAGATACTAGTTAAATTGTTAACTAGTAGAGGTAATGAATTTTGAAACTATAGGAGTGTGACAAATTATTAGCATGATTAATAATTTGAAAAACTATAGTGAGACATAGATGAAAAGTTAATCGATTAATGAAATTGATTAAAGTGAAATACTTTTAGAGTGTGACACATGTTCAGCTTAATCAATCAAAGGATATAAATCTTTGAAAGTGGAATCCGTGTTTTGTGATGATTATTAGGTTATGAAATTTTTTATTCATAATTTAATTAGAAAACATAAGGTTTTGATAGGAGATTAAAACCTTGGTTCGCAATTAAATTAGTATTGTCTCTATTAATAGTATTGAAACTATTAATCAACTAGTTGAAAAATTAGACAACTATATGAACTATGAATATGTGACATAATAATTAGTTAATAATTATTATGAAATATTGAAATAGTAAAATAGAAATTAATTAATTAATTTCTTAAATTCGATAAATTGGTTATGTGAAGGAAAATATTTAGTAAGGAAGCTAACTAAATTCAAAAGGACTATTAAGCCCTAAACAAGGTTGAACCTTAAACTTTAGGGTCAAAAGTTGCCAAATGACAAAAAATGCCCTTCCAGTGGTAAAAAGGGGTTAAGATCAATTTGAATAGGCCCAACTCAACCGAAATGACCTAACAAGAGTCGAGACTCAACAAATAGACCAGAGTTGACTAGGGTTTGACCAAGGTGGGACCAAAGTCAACTAAGGGACACTCAAACGGGAATAAGGGCTCTCAGAATCTCGAGAGATGGTCCCTAGGGACCCAAGTTAGCGTGGACCTAAGCCCAACAAGGACGTTAGACATGCATGGACACTTAGAGAGATAGAAATTATTGGAACAATAATTCTAATAAACCGTTATATGCCAGATACTCTCAGGGGAGACGTAAGGCATTTCAAAGGAGACCAGGAAGACATTTAGTCTCTAGAGGTAAGTTCGCTTGCCTAGTTTCCACCCGGTGACGGGATTTCTTGGACTTGCTATGTATTCTTATTACATGCACTGTTGATGCCATACATGCTGTTCATATCTGTTCTTGAATCCTGTTAAGCATGTATGCTTGTTTACGGGACGTTGGTGTCCCTGTTTGCTGTGTTCTATCGCTCGACTCGGTGGAGCTAGGAAGCTCCAATTTAGGAATGTTCAGTGGTTAGGACCCTCGACCTTCCCCGACAGCCTCTACCAGTAGAAGCAAATCTACGGAGGTCTTACTGTCGCTGGGCATGGTATTAATCCACCGCAGCACACATAGAAGAGGTAGTTCTACCGTCCTTTGATCGGAGGGTCAAACGCACCGACTAGGTCGTGATTTATATCCAAAAGCCGGACATACCGGGCCGGAGTAAACTCAGAGTTCTCTTAGGGATCTCACAACAGAGCCCCGAGGGCTTCCGTAATGTGGGTCGCACCTTTGACTTGCTTGTGGTAGACTCCTAGGACTTTATTGTTGGATACTATGATCCCGCTGGACCGCCATTTTTCCTATTGATGACACCGTGACTGCATAGTAGGGTACTTACTGAGCTTTCCCTTCAAAAGCTCATGTGTTTTCTCTTTTCCTCTTTACAGATTCTGAGGTATAGGAGGGGAGAGAGCCTGGGGAGAGGACTCTGGAGGACCAGAGGTTATAGGAGTCTCCTTTATCTTTATCTTTGTGAGCATTATTGTTGTTGTAGGACCCGTATAGGGACCAGACTTCTATAGGGCCTACGGACCCTAATGACTCTATGTTCTTATGAACTCGAGTTTAAATTTTATTTATGGATTGTTATCTGCTTATCACATTATTAGGCCTTGTATTCGAGTTGAGTTTATCTCTTCTTTAATACGGCCGGTCTGTTGACGTGCCTGAGGTCCCGGGATCCGGGTCGGGACGTTACATACAAGACGAGTTGAGGGAAGGCATCCTAGCCTTTCTGAGGCTTAACGCGGATGTCTTTGCGTTGGGACTTGAGGATATGCCGAGAGTAGACAAAATCTTCATGTAGCACAAGCTAAATCTAGATCTGACCCACAAGTCAGTGATCCAGAAGTGGAGACACTTCTCCTTGGATAGGTAAGTGGTCATCGAAGAAGATGTCAGGAAGCTGTTGGCTGTTGGTTTCATTAGGAAGGTATGCTACCCCGAGTGTTTGGCCAACATCATCTTGGTAAGCATCCACTAAAAATAGGAAGTCATGCATTAGTTTATAGAAATGCCAATCAGAATATCTTGACAAAACTGTACCGAAAATTAACTTTTAGAAATATAACAGAAGTGGATATAATAGGTTTATATGAAAACCAAACTTACAAGTTAGATACTAGAATAATCCAAAACTTATTAGAAATCGTAGATAATTCAATAATGCTGAACCTATTAACAAAAACACTTATTTCAATAGTCCAGAACTTATAAAAAATCATAGATAATTCGATAATGCAGAACTTATCATAAAACACAGATATTTTAATAATCCACAGACTACATCTCTCTTTCGAGCAGAGAATCATAATGTATCACCAACGGTATCAGTCTAAATCATCAAATATGTATGTTTGGTAGTGCTATATCCATAGATACGTGTTGACACGGCTAGTCCTTACTCCTACGAGTTGGGTATAGAACAAACATAGCCATATTGGTAGATATAACGGAATGAAGACAATCACGATATAAAACAAGAATAACCCATACATGTCAAACCGCCAAACAGCTTAGCCCGTGATGTCAACACGGCTTGCCCAGATGTGGCCGATATCTAGCTCACGTATTAATACGGTCCAGTAAGACACAACTGATATCTAGCCCACGTATTAATATGGCCCAGCAAGACACAACTGTTGTCTAGCTCACGTGTCAACACAGTTAATGCCCTACTCACGGGTCGACACAACCATCAGAATTCATAATATAGAATACAATAATTTTAACACATTTCCAAATTTGTAATAAATCCAAACAGAGTTTATCAGATTTAATAGAAATGATAGAGATTTCTAAATCATTCTAAACTAATGCATTTCATGTAGCAGATAGCAGAAATTATCAAGTTAGAAAATTTGGTAATAATCAAAATAACATACATGCCAAGTCTCGAAATTGCACGACTTCAGGTTTCAAGGAAAATAAGCTAGATTAAATTCAATAATAGGGTTGAAATATACCTTTAATTCATAAGTAAAGTATCTATAAAAACAAACTTACAGTGATTTATGTTGTGGAATACTTACAACTTAAGAAAAACCAATACTTACTCCCCCATGGTGACTCTCACAGCTTCGTACTGAGACCTATAGAGAAGGATATAGTCTTACTAACTATATGTACGTGTATATTCTTACACTATTATGACACCCTAATTTGAGCATACATTCCTAAGCCTCATACAATATGAATCTTTTAACTCAATTAGCCTCTAACTTGGGCGCAATTACATGCATTATCATAAGATTTATGTTGTTTAAAGCTGAAGTCCCTAATGATATAACCCTACAATGTTTTCTGCATGAATGTTCCAAATCATAATTATCAAGGCTATGGTTGCTCGAGTGTAGCAACCCTACGTCCCCAAAAGTTATAAATTTGTCCATAAAACAATTTAAAACTTTAGCCTATTGTATTAGCAAACTACAATCATGTTTTCCATGCTCTATAATTGCAACCTCAATGTATGGCTGCAAATTCCTACAAGGTTCTGAAAATTTTTGCAGTTTTATCAAAAAAAGGGAAGCTTCAAGCCATGAGCTTACTCAATTATTTACATTGAAACCTTGGTTGCTAGCATCCCTATGTTCTTAGTAATAATTACCTGCAAGTAAACATGTTAAACCACAATCTTAGTGGCCATCGCTAACCCACAAACAAACATACTGGTCTTAAGCCCAAAAAAGATCATATTTGGTATAGTTATTGATACATATTTCAATGGTATGTTTTAATGTTGGAGTCTAATATATGTTCGCTAACTCTCTGCAAAATTTCTAGGAATTCTAGTAGTTTAGAGTGCCATTAAGGTATGTATAGAACATCTCTAGGTCTATAAGAATCCTAACTGTAGTATAATTACCATCAAGGTTGTATTATCAACATCCAGTTCAATTAGTTGGTTATTTTAGTGAAGGAGAAGAATAAGGAAGCCATCTATGTGTGATCTATCACCATTTATCCTAAGTCGTTGAGGAATAAAAAGGTTTTTCAGATCACTAATGCTGAAGGTTTAGGGTACTTCCCTCTTTATTTGTTGCAACTCAACAATGTATTGTTGAGTTGCAACATATGGTATTTAATAAAAATTCTGCAATAAGCTGTAGCAACTCCACTAAGAATATAGATAGAACCACACATTACTCTTAACAGTATGATACATTTGGTACAGAGCTTTAAAATCTCTATATTGGACATCTATGGAAGCCAAGATTTAATATGAAGTCTACAGGTATAGCAACAATTAGAAGATCTGAACTACAGTAAGGCAAGACTTGGAAGATAGCTTAATTCACACAACAGTACCTCATTCTCTAGCTCCTCACTCTAGCTTATGAGAGAATGCTCTTAATGCTGTTAGGATTTTTGCAACATATTCACTGAGGCATTAATACTAGACAATTAGCTTTTCAATCCCTAGAATAGCCAACATTGTACATGAATCCCCAGGTTTTAGTAACCAATACACATGAACTATAGAAGAACATACATTAAAACTGATGCTCACTTTCCGCAAGTGTACAAGTCATGTCAAGTAATAAAGTGGACTCAAAAGACTCGGGTGTCGATGTCACGCCCCAAGCCCAGTTGGGACGCCGACAGACCTGCCGCATACTTGTGGGGATCGGCCCCACTGTGTATGCAAGACCTCATAACCTGTTTACAATTACTACAATTACCTAAATAATATGAATTTATTGCTAGAACTCAAATATTCAATCCAACATTCAATATGACCTAACAAATGGGCAAAATCTATAAAAATAAATCAGGACATTTTAAATTATTATAAATACAATGAAAATCCACATGACACTAAGGACTGGACTAGGCTCCGGACAACTCATCTACCCACCGACTAGCTACTCCTCGTGATCTGAAAAAAAAAAGTCCAGAGATTAATGAGCTTGGGAGCTTAGTAAGTACCGACTAAAACAGTAAACCATACAGTGTTTTAAGATAATAAGTAAAACTGAAGCAAAAACAGTGAAAGGAAAAAAGAATTCATAAATAACTAAATAATTTGCAAAAATTATAGTTTCTGAAGTTATCATACAAACATACTATCAGAAGGTTTAGTTTACACTCAAAATACTAGAGTCTCCCAAACTTTCTATGACCACTAATAACCCCGATGGTACGGGTAAAAATAGAAGGTCATTATTATAACCTACAAAGACGGGAAACGTAAAACAGAGGTCATGCTATTGTGACCTAATAAAGACGGGTTGAACTAGTTCACAAACAAAATGTGTTTCCATTACCTGGCCAATGTTTAACCCCATCAATGTGAAGGTCGAACACGCATAGCGGTTTGGAGACGTGCACTCGAAAATGGAATAAATGTGAAAGTGTGTCAAGCAAAATGATGTCAATAGTTCTAAATTCCAACACACATGCTTGGCTCAATTTTGTACAAAAATAGATTGCTTAAAGTATTCTTAATACATCATATAAATTTAATAAATAATTAAATTATAATGAAAATAATTTTCGTAAATTAATAAGAAAACTTTGCTTCATTTAGGTGGAATACTTACCTCCAAACTCCAAGCTTATTCTAAATCAGAATCCTCGTGACCGTTGTATCCGTATTAAGATCTAAAAAGCCAAAAAGGTAATTTTAGTGACCTCCTATGTTAATAATTTTTATTCAGAGCTATACATTTAACATTTGGTTCTTGCAAGTGAATCATGATGTATACCGTAGCTCTGATAGGACTTCATTTGACTTTTCTAATTCTCCATCTTTATTTATCTAAAATTATTTATAATGGATAAGTATGAAGTACTAAACCATATCTTCTAAAATGCAGACCTACATACAATGGTTTCACCCTCAATTTGTTGCCCAATTCCTGTTACGCATCTCAAGACAAATTAAATAATAAATATTTCAAAAGGAGGACCATAGGATCAAGATAACAAAAACAACAATAAATAGAGCAAGACATACTCTTATTCATGATCCAAGTGATACTACAAAATTTGCTTTGGTGTGTCATTAGAACAAGAATTACTTTAAGAAATTTCTCACTATCACCAAAACCCATGCCAGCCTATATTTCTTCTTAATCTAGGGAGAAGATACGCAAATATATGCTAGGCGGATACAAAATTTCAACATGCTAGAATGCAATGCATTACTACCAGACACAAGGCGGACATCAACCCATAACCTATTACTAATTCGGTGCCATGGCATTCATGAATCAACAAAGACCTCCAAATTCCAAAATGCCACAAACAGTTCCCATGCGACATGTATGAGCGAATATAATTCAGAATGAAATTTTTACAGGATTCAAAACTTTTAATCTTAAAACGCAAAGTATTGGATTTTAGAAGAAAATATTGAAGACAGTGAGAGGACTAGATCTAACAATAGTCACAACCACTATTTTCAAAATCAAGTACATACTAATGTCATGACGCCATAGATTAGAGATCAATATCTTTTGATAGCTTACGAAAAATGAAAGACAGACAAATCATCGGCTGCACGATTCGTAAGAAAGTTTGTCAACCGAAAAGGATAACAGGTTTTAGAACTCAGCTCGACATTCTTCCGATAGGGATCCGGACAAACAAGGGAGAGATCTGAGAGAGGGAGAAAGAAAGTAGGATCTCCTATCGTCTAAACCCATTGCTATGTTCGCAGAGAGGAAGAATCAGAAGAATTAGGGTTACAGATGAGGGCGGTGGTGTGAGGATAAATAATGGGATTTGTAACTGTTTTTAGGCGAAAAGCCATTGTTGGTCCCTAACCTATGGTATATTGTTCATTTTGGTCCATGTACTATAAAAATGTTCAATACGGTCCCTGAACTATGGGGCTTTTGGCAATTACGGTCCCTTACCGACGGCGTGGCCATCTTTAAATCACGATCATTTTTATTGTGGCGCGGCTGACCCTAATTAGGCGGGTCTTTGCTGAAGTGTCATAAAAAATAATTTTTTGAAATATTAAAACAGGCTTACTAGTGACACATCATGCCACATCAGCATGCTGACGTGGCACATAAAAATAAAAAAAATCTGAAAAAATCTGAAAAAATAAGAAAAAAACTGGAATTTTTTTCCTATATATTTTGTACATTAATCACATTAGCAACCTGAAAATTTGGTTTTAAAAATAAAAAAATCATAAAAATCAGAAAAAAATAATAGTGTAAGCAACCTGAAAAAAAATCTGGATTTTTTTTCAAAAAATTAATTTTTTAAAAAATATTATTTTTTAAATAAAATGTATATTTTTATCACAAAATTAGTGATAAAAATATCCATTATTAATAAACCGGCAAAGTAAGAAAAACCTTAATTTATATAAGTCAACATTATAATGTTTATTAATAATATAACCATACTTTCAATTTCTTTTAATAAATAATACCACATTAGGTGTTAAGTAGTAACTCATTAATTTAATCTATTAATTAATAATGTCACAAGACTTATATTTTTTAATTTATTACTTAAATAGCAAATTAATTTTAGATTAAAATCACAAATTTTGTGATAAAAATATCTATTTTTATTTAAAAATAATTAATTTTGTGAAAAAAATCCAGATTTTTTCTAGGTTGCTTACACTGTTATTTTTTTTCTTGTGATTTTTATGATTTTTTTATTTAAAAAACAATTTTCCATGTTGCTAATGTGATTAAGGTACAAAATATATAGGAAAAAAATTCCAGATTTTTTCCTGGTTTTTTCTTGTTTTTTTGGATTTGTTTTATTTCATGTGCCACGTCAGCATGCCACGTTAGCATGCTAATGTGTCATGATGAGTCACCAGTAAGCCTGTTTTAATATTTCAAAAAATTATTTTTTATGCCACATCATCGAGCCACGTCAGCAAAGACCCGCCACGTAGGCTACCACATCACAATAAAAAAATGATCGTATTTAAAGATGACTGCAATGTCAGCAGCAGGGACCGTAATTGCCAAAAGTCTCATAGTTCAGGGACCGTATTGAACATTTTTATAGTACAAGGACCAAAATGAACAATATACCATAGGTTAGGGACCAAAAATGGCCTTTTGCCCTAAATCATCAAGGAACATAAATATCAGCCCACTTTGCTCTTTAGTCCCTACTATTTTATATATTTATTAATATCTAATAAGCGTGTTATTACAGTCGAACCTACAGAGACTAAGAAGTACTAGTACTAACTATCTATCTATTATCTATTCTATTCATAATTAGGTGGCATCCAAGACAAATCTAATCACTAAAACTAAGAAAATCTAAGAATTAGCACTCACTAAAGATGGGGTAAAGTCTTGGGGGCAATCAATTATAGAAAGGGGTATTCAGGTAATGAATCCCCCTCGGGTTTTATAAAGAAATAGACAAAGAACCTCAATGTTAATAGTTGTGGAATTCTGGACCAAAGATTGCTAATATATATTTGATCCCACTCTCGAGGCGACTAATACATAGTACTCTCACTACGTTAGCGTTTGAGGAATCTACATCTTGGAAGGGTTATAGGAATAAGACGTATTAAGGACTCGCTCGTCTTAGTACCGGATCTCTCGGCGTACTTACAACACTCTCTATTGAGGTAGATCTACACACAGGGAGGCGTTCACTTCTTCACCCGGTGAATCTGATTGGAAATCTGGGTTATCGCATGATAAGTGCATAATTATACATATATTTCTATCATATTTGCATGCACTTATCTCGTTATTTTACATTGATTTCTCTATTTTTGTACTTCTTTTGTTTTATTTTGTGATTGAGCAGGTAAAATAGGTACCTGGAGGGAAAGAAACGTGAAACAGGACAAATCAGGATGAAACACGCTGAAAAGGGCTTTACAAAGATTTGTACGGCCTAGACACATATGTCTAACTTCAAAACACATAAAATCACATTGTGAAAGACTTGCAAGGCTGTGCATTGGATCCACATGCCCGTGCGTCCTGAAGCAGAAATCTATAAACGAGCTGCAGAAGTCCAAAATTTATTGCAAGAGATCCAGGATTCCAAAACCAATCTCCATTATTCAGATTAAAGTAAAAGGAGTCAAGAACATTTATTTAAAATTTCAGGTAAATCCGAGGTGAATTGGTCATCCGATCGAACATTTGATGAAGACAGCATAGAATTGGAAAAAGATGCGACTATGTACTAGAATGTGCATCTCTGATTATCTGAAAAGGCGTAAACTTAATCTCAAAGTAATCTCAAAGATTATCTAGTAATAAACACTACTGTACATTGTTAATTTGGGAGCCTATATAAACCCTATCATAGCAAGAGATCAATCATCTTTCAAGGGGCCCGTGATGCGACCCTTTTTGGTGGACAGTCTTCGACAGGTTTCCGAGTGACATCTAGGGTTTTAGAGAAGATTGAAGGCGGAGAAGGCATCAAGCAAGGGAGTCACCCATGTTTGGACCAAGGATAGATGATGAACGCTATAGTTACTAGTTATGATAGATTGGACCAAGGATTCCTAATATGCCTTCACTTCCTCTGTTGAGGTAAGTTACTAACCTGGTACCCTAACCGATGATATTCTAGGGAATCATGCTCTTGGAACGATTATAGGAATAAGGCGTATGAAGGAGAAGCTCTCCTTTGTGCCTGATATCTTGGCGCACTCGTAATCCTCTCTATTAAGGTATGCCCGCCCACAAGAGGCGTTCACTTCTTCCCCCGGTGCGTCAGATTGGATAATCCGAACTGTCTCTACATAGACTATCCAAAGTCAATGAATAACACTCAATAGATCACAATCATAAAAGAAACAACTAACTAACAATTAGCATTCAAATTCAAAGTTAATATATGACCTGATGGTTCATCAATGCCCAAATACATACAAAATTAGTTGCCCATCAAAGGGGAACAACAATCCAATGTAACAATGAAGGAAGGGAAACACATGAAAACTATACACCATTGCCTCCACCGTTGGAGAGGACCATTGACAAAATTCTCCTCAAATCTCCTCATTGCCTGCCGAAAGTGATCCTCCTTCAATGAATTGATGCCCTAGGAGATGGATGAGTGTTGGTGGATGATAGGGAGCCTCCAAGGGTGGCTAATGGAATTAGAAACTGCTTTCAAAACCCTAGCCTCTGGTATTTATTGTTCTCCGTGTATTTATGAGGGTCTGGTCCGAACTGGGTGATGTAAAAATCCAAATTGCAGGAAGATTAAGACTGATTGCACCCAAATCCCAATCCACACATGTGACCCCATAAGCGCCATGTATTTCTCCGATAAGTCTATGTGGTTGCTTACGTGGGCGTCTGAGCACTCGCGTGTGGCTATTTGCAAGTAATGGCAGGTATGGATATCTAATTGAAGAATGCTAGTTTATGGACTAAGGGTTCCCATAGTGCTTTCATTCCCTCCGTCGAGGCGAGTTACTAATCTAATACCTCATTGCATTAGCTTTCTAGGGAGCCTATATCTTGGAAGAGATATGGGAATAATACATCTGAAGGAGTCTATCACCTAAATACTCGATTCACAACTCTCATCCATTGAAGTAGATTTACACATGGGGAGATGTTCGCTATCTATACCCATATGAATCCTATTGGTAATACGGGCTGTCGCAACATAGATAACCAATACCATACATTACATTCAATAGATTCTCAAAAAATAATAAGGCATTTATTCAATAAAGAAATCCATACAAGCAAGGGTCAAGTACTAATCCGGAGGTTCATCATGCTCAAGTATCTTGCAAATTAGTTCACCATCAAATGGGAACACAAATCCAACACAAAGTTTGAAAGAAAAAAATAAAACAGGATATGAAAAACACTTTCCTCCACCGTTGGTGAAGACCGTTGGCGGAGTATGCGGGTTTGCAATAAGAACGCTTCTTCGACACTTGTCTTCATCTTCTTGCTCCAAGATCTTCATTTAAAACCCTAATCTCCAAGCTAGAATGGAATGGAGCTCCACAAGAGAGATGATGAGTCAAAATTTCTTTCTAAAATCCTAAAATCAACCCTTTATTGGGCCTAGGACAATTTACATAAATGGTGTCCAGATTGGGTTAAGTGAAGCCAATTCTCCCATCAAATCGGGTCCAGTCGTGTTCGATTTTTGAGCCGTGCGAGCAGTCATGCGGGCCTACAGGCGCCCGCACGCAGTAGCGCCAAGTTCGTCTGCTGCAGGCTGCAGGCGCTCCGTCACCCGCGTAGATCTTATATCTTCGTACGGGTGCGTGCGGGCGCGCCACCGGCAGCACTGCACACAGGAACCTTACTAATGCTTGTGCTGGATTGTGTGATAGAGAGGTGCGGGTGCATAGGTGTCTATGAGTGGCGTCCCCTACTTAGTGCTGGTGCGTACGGGCACACGCATACCTACAAGGCTTCAGTAAACTATAGAAACAACCTCAATCTTTGCTGAATTGCTTCCATTTTGCTCTTGAGGGTCTCCAATGCCCAGTAAATAAGAATTAAAATAATTTTAAGTATTATTGGGCAACATTACTCAGAATCACATGCATAATGCACAAGAAAATAGTATTAAAATATAATAAATTAAACACTTATCAAATATCCCCACACTTAAGCATTTGCTTGTCCTCAAGCAAACAAATAAATAAAAATTCTAGACATGAGAAGCGTTCAACTTTAGTCTATAAAGTACTTGCATTTATTCTACTCAAGTCACCACCATTAACATATACATTTTCCTATTTCCAACCTCTCGGACTTAGATCAATCCCATGATACAATTTAGCATACCGGGATGATGAGCCTACAGATATGCTTATGAATGCAAGTGCACAGGTCATGTCAAGTAATAAAGTAGACTATGAAAGTCGGATATCAAGCCCACAAAGACCTAGATCACTAATCCTATCTAATTGTTTGCTACCTAGCCTATCCAAAGGGTGTTGAATTTTTAACTTAATTTCCAAAATTGAGAGTGGCTTAAGATAAACTTGATAAAAGTAGTGAGGGCAATCAATCATAAAGGGGGAGATACCCGAGCAATGAATCCCCTCCAGATATTTATAAATTGGGGCAAGTATGAACTTCTAATGAATGAATATGGTTTATGAACCAAGAATTCCTACAATGCTATCACCCCCTCTGTCAAGGTGAGTTACTAATCTGGTTTCATTAATTCATTCTAGGGAACTCATAATCTTGGAAGGATTGTGGGAATAATCAATCTTAAAGAGTCTCTCTTCTAAACACCCAATCTCTAAGCGTACTCAAAACCCCCACCTATTGAAGTAGATCTAGGATTACATAGAAGGAGCGTTATTGTCTACACCTCTATAGATCTCGATTGATACTTAGGGTTGTCGCAACGTAAAGCATCAATACCATGCAATATCTCCAATAGGTTCTCAAAACATAGAAACATTCATACAATTATAGAAATTCATACAAGTAAAGTTAAACATAAATTCGGAGGTTCATCATGCCCAATATCTAAAAAGTTAGTTCCCCATTAACTACCCGTAGGACCATCTCCAGGTTGTAGGTTTGATGATACGGCCGCATGCTCGCCCGTAACTCTCTTTGTATATTTGGGGGATGTGTGCTAAGAGTCTCCTTGCGGGTGCTTACAGGCGCAAGCTTGCTTGTAACTGGATTCATACGGGCGCTTAAGGGCGTAAGGTAGCCCGTATGTCTTCAATAAATTTGAGAATTGCTTTGATTTGATCAGTATCACTTCTGTTTTGCTCTTGAAGCTCTCTGGATCCTTGCAATTAAGAATTAACACTAATTAAGTATCGGGCAAAAATTACGTGAAATCACATGAATAATATACACAGAATTGCTAACTAATATGATCAATTGAACGCTTATCAAATATCGCCACACTTAAACATTTTCTTGTCCGCAAGAGAACAAAGAAATAAAAGAAATTAAAAGATAGGAAGCATTCAACCTCATGGTATAAAGTAACAACATTTTATTCTACTCAAAGCATTTACCGTTGACATATGAATTTTCCTATTTCAACACCTCGGACTTAGATCAATCACATGACACAATTTAGTATAGCTCTAGATGAGAATTTCACTCAATTTACCATGTTTCCGAGTCTTAGAGTGGCAAGTATACCCTCAGTGGACTTGAGAGATTCCTTGAGGCCCTAAGCGCAAAACAACTAGCCCCTTCGAGAAAAAGTAAACTTTCTTTTTCTTCTTTTGATTTCAATTTTTCCATTTTTCTCTTTTCTTTTCAAATGAATCTCAGTAGGGCATCCATAGTTGATCCGACTTTTCTTGGGACTTAAGATTAACAGAGTGTAGATCTTTCTTTGTGAGGGATGCACATGCTGACCAGGCACTGGAACACCCAACTACTCAGAAGATTATAAATCTACATACACACGCTCATGCTCACAGTGACTTTTCAGCTTGGGGGACACTCTGATTAGGAGTCAAAACCTCGAGCCTACTTCGTCACAAAGAGTAGAGGAACACTATCTTGGTTTTTATTCTCATAGTCTCTATATACAAAAATTATTAACAATTTACAACTCTACTTGCAAAGGCCTAGAAGTTTGACTAGTGCCACGAAAACGCTTGGAACCATGGCAAGTAGTACTTAACAATCTAAATCAAAGGAAGATGGTCATGGGTTATCTAATGTCACTAGAAATCATTAATAAGTGTTCAAATTGCCATACTTTATTATTATAATTATGTGCTTTTAGCATAGGATTCCGATGATTTGTAGGCCTCTAGTACTTAAAATGTTTTACTCTTGAGAATCAGGACAAACTAGGGCGATTTGATGAGGAAATTGTGAAGTTAAACAGGATTCAGCATAAGAAGTCTGAATAACAGAGTTGGACAGAGTTGTCTAGTCTCAAACGACCCTGTCTAAAGCACAAAAATGCCAAAAAACACCGTCTACATCCAGACAAGACCATCTGTCCACAGTGAGAAGCTAGGGTCCAGAGCTAGCTTGCCTAACGACCCCATGCAAAATGTATACGAGGTCAGTAACGGTGTCGTCCAATTCATGGACGGGTCATTCACCCAAATTGAATAGAAATTGGGACATCTAGACGGAGTTGTCTACATATAGACAAGACCGTCTAATAATCGGGATGTAGACCGAATACTTTAACGACCCCACGCGAATTATAAACGAGGTCGTTGGCTCGGCCATTAGATCAATGTCGAGGCAGTTCATTTCAAAAGGAGAATACCTAGACAACCCTGTCTACAATAGGCTCACAGAGCAGAAACGTGATCTGCCTTTTTCAAGTGCCTCGTAAGTTGTATTCCCACCTTGATGGCACTTGGAGCTATAAATACCCAGGATTAGGGTTATGAGAGCAGCTTTCAATTCCATCAACCATCCTTGGAGGCTCTCACAACACCCATCATCTTCAACCATCTACCAGAGGAGATCAACCAATCTTGAAAGGGCACAATAGAGCTAGAGCATGGGAGGAGCATAGTTGAGTATCAGGGGAGTGTATACAACGATCCTCACCAACAGCGTATCACTATCCCATGTCTTTACTAGCATTCATTGTTGTAATTGCCATGTGTTCCTCATTTATGAGGAACTAACACTTTAAATACTCGGGTTAGGATGAACTTTTGGGTTGGTATTAATGTATGACAGTATTTTTATTTGCTAAATTAATTATTGGATTGAGATCAATTGAGTGTATTCCATTCATTGCATGCTTACGTTGCGACATCCCTAGCATGTCAATAGGTTCATAAGAGGGAAGAAGCGAATGCCTCTTCATATTAGAACTACCTCACTAGAAAGGACTGTGAATGCACCGAGAACTCGGGCATTTAGGGTTAGAATTTGTAGTCCCACAGTCCTTCTAAGATATAGGTCCCCTAGATCCCCATTCAACGTTAGTACCCTAGCCGCGACAGCGAGGATGAAAGTAATGTAGGAATCCTTAGTTCAATCCATATTAATTAGCAATTAGAAGATATTTTCTGTATCTTTTGTGGGAACCCAAGAGGGATTCCTGCCCAAGTTTCCCTTCTCTTGACTGATCTTGCCTGATTTCATCTCACCCGTCACTCCATAATGATTTTTACAGTTCTCTCTTAGTTTCAGAAAGTAGGATTAGCACATCTCCCCATCACTCTGTTAGGTTAAATAGTAGATAAGCAGCAAGTAATAGTATTTCTATAGTCCTTGTAGTATGACATCAGCCTCATCAGTCCACTATTATTACTTGTATGACTCGTACAATTGCGGAATTGCATAGGAGCATTGGCTCACACCAATCATATAATAATCATAAAGATTTTTTCTAAGTGTCCAAGGTGTTTCATAGGAAAAATTTAAAAATTTGCTCAAATGGTGCAAGCTAAGAGTAAACCGAAATTGAATACAAATTTTCAACATACCATCATTTGTGTACATTAAACATGTATATATGTAAAGATTAGCAATGAATTCAATCGATAGTATCCCCCTACTTAAATATTTATAATGAATTAATTGGTAAAAATATGCAATAAAAATTCATAGCTACGTGTGTGTACCCATCCCCACACTTAAAATTTTGCATTGTCCTCAATACAAACAAGAAAGCATGTAAATGATAAAAATAAAATAAAGTAAAGAGATAGGTAAACTGAAACTTCCCTGATTCATTTGAGGAGTGTGTCCTAATTGCTACCAACCATATAAAAGGCCATTATTCAACAATTAATGAATCTGCAAGCATCAAAAGCGGGATCAAAAGACACAATCACATAATAGATATCATAGATGAAAAGTGTCACAACTAAAATAAGAATAGCAAATAACAAAGACGTAGCAGGGAGAAGCCCTTGATAACTAAAAAGAAAATGTGATACAGATCCCAATAAAACCACTCAAGGTGACAGTGACGGGGAGGCAACAAGGGTATCATGTAGGGGCCTCTCAGCGGGTGCTGCAGGTGGTACTGGAGTGATATGTGGCTCCCGAGCAGAGGAAAAATTTGTGGGATACCCGTGTAGTAAAATGGATGAAGTATGCATAGAACCACGAGCGGTGGGTGATCATCTTTGCTTGTGCAACGTATATAGAATCTGCCCGACCTCCCATCGCAAGTGCTAAAACTGGTCCCACGCTAGTCAGTCTGACTTGGAGACCTGCTGTAGTAATGAACGAAGCTGGCGCTGATCCTCCTCGAGTTGCCTCTAAGGGTCGACGATGCGACCCAACTCCTAAAGGATCTTCTGTTATCCCGCATGAGTCATCTTGAGCAGCTGGGTGGTCTGTTGATGGCTCAGGCAGCGAGGCGGTGGAGAAACGGCTGATGATGTGCCCTCCAGAGGGAATAATACGGGTACAAGTACCTCCACCTCGTCTTCCACGGGCTCCTCTCTACACGTAGACCCTACAAGGAAATATCCATGGGGTGTATGGTTAACCAAACCCATCAACTAGAGGGTAACGAAGCCGAGAGGCTACATCACCCGGATCCGGTGTGGTCGGGGGTGGGGCCCAAGTAAGTGCATGCTACGCAAGAGGCTAGTGATGTATGGGCAGAAATTACATTGAACTTCGCGAGTGACCCCTGGCAAGCGATGAAGTCTGTAATGATATGACTAATGTGGACAGGGACTCGCTCAGCCACATTATTGATCGCTAGGAGGTTGGGAACTGTGACATGGCAAGTGCTGTCATTCCTTCTCTCGATAGATCTGCTCATGAGAGCCTAGATATATCAATGTATCAGATCACAAAGCCGTGCCACCTTCTTCACCTTCATGGTCGTGGCCAGGAAGACCTGTCTCCATTGTGCTACGTATGGTGTCCACACGGGGAAGTCGACAGCGAGCTCTCAGTACTCATCCGTCTCCGTATAGGTTCTATCATAAAGGTCAAGGTAGCTGGAGAAGTCGGTGATGCTCAACTGCCTCGTGGCATTATGCACCTGGAATCTGATGGCGTTGGGGGTCCCCACGGTGAAATGGCTCCGATTGACCTCGAAGCTCGACGGTACCTCCAGCACCATATCTCTATAGATGGGCTCCGAAGTGGCGAAGGCACATTCCCATACGCCGAAGGAGACCATGCTCCCGACCTCATCCTCTATCCTTAGCTGACGGAGTACTTTCTAGTCGATATAGCGGGTGATCCTGAATTCCTTCAAGCATAGCTTGTCATATCTCTCCCGATATCTCTCTTGAAGGAATTAGGGCCCTTTGGTGGTTGGAGTCACACACCTCTTTCTCTTGGTACCCTTGCTAGCTACTTGCTTTGTTCGCGTCATTTCTGTAGTTGAAGAAAATGAGGATTAATCACGTGAATGAGTACAATGTATATAAATAGGACAACATACGGGCGGTTACAGCCGTAAGCCAGCCTGTAAGTTACATACGGAACTTGTGCGCTTAGGGTTACGGCCTTGTGGCCGTATACAATATTATAGATGCACTATATAAGGGGAAAACTCAATCCTCATTACAATGAAAACCATCTATATAAGATAATGCTTGAGACAGACCCTAGATGGGCAAAATTTGCTAAAAGAGCCCTAAAACCCTAACAATGGGAGAATAAAATCGATATGGGTGATTACCTTGGAAGCGCTCTAGATCCTCGATAAAATAAACTTGGTTAAGAGGGGGAGGAGGAGGATAGGAGATGAAGGGGTTCTTATTCCTGCAAGGAAATAGATTTGAAGGAGTGCGGGCGCGACCTATTATGAACGAGAGAATATGAACCGTTGCGCCCGTATGTTGCTTTTTCACGCGTCATACGGGCAGGCTTACAGCCATAAGCTTGTCCGTAAGTAGTGCTTTATGGGTCGGTACGGGCGTAAGCTAGGTCACAAGTCATGTCTTACAGCCGCTTACAGGAGTAACCTTACCCATAAGCTTTCCTATGTAGTCTAGGACATCCCATCTTATTCTATCCTGAAATTCTTACCCATTCCTCCAAGCCTTGAAGCCTTCCCTATTGATACTAGGTTGAGACTCGCTCCTAGCCCTTGAGGGAGTAGGGGATTTGATCACTTATTTCGAAATGACAACGACCTATCTCAAGACTAACACTAAAAAAAGAGAAATTTTTCAGAACTTGGGTTGTCTTCCAGGAAGAATTTGTTTAATGTCACTAGCTGGATATTCATGTTCTTAGCTCATAGGGGATAAAATACTTGAATCCCATCTTGAAGTCATCCTTTGAAGCCATTTCCAAACAGTGAGAACCCTAGAGTAGAGTAGACGGATTCATCTTATTGGGTACTTGTTGGATTTCCTGCCTTAGTGTGGAAGACGGTTTCTTCCTTGCTCTTCTCCTTGTGCTTTTCATTCCAAAGTAGTAACTGGAGAAATAATTTCTCTGATCCTTTATTTTTCTTTGGTGCTTGCACTTTGTTGGCTTCACTTGCAAAATCAGGGCTTCCTTCTACAAACTGCTCTTTTTCATAATCCAGCTTTCCTAAGTACTCTTCAAGTGGATTCATTTCTAACACTTCTTGAATGAAACTATCGGAGATCAATTCATGATCGTCAATAAAATATGATGTGTCATCTTGGTCAAGTCTGTACCGCATCGCTCTAGGAAGTTTTAGCTCAATTGTTCTATCACCCACTCTTAATGACATCGTACCTTTAGCGTGATCATGTAGGGCCTTTAGAGTAGCCAAAAATTGCCTTCCCAGGATGATGGGTACTTCAACGTCATCATCGATATCCAGTAATACAAAATCAGAGGGGAATACTAGTTTATCCACCTTCACTAATACATCCATCGCTATTCCTCGTGGTCTTTTAAAGGAGCGATCGGCGAGTTGAATGGTCATCCTTCTTGCCTGGGGTTCTCCTAACTCTAGCTTCATAAATAGTTTATAAGGCATGACATTGATGCTGGCTCCTGAATCTACTAAAGCACTCTCCTCCACACCATTACCAATGACGCAAGGGATTATCATGCTTCCAGGGTCCTTTAATTTCCTTGGTAGATTAGGTTGAGGAATTGCTGAGCATTGGGAGTTCAGAGTTACTGTTGTGACTTCCTCCAACTTCCTCTTGTTGGTTAGGAGTTCTTTCATATATTTGGCTTGTTTAGGCATTTGATAAAGTACATCAACTAGAGGTAAACTCCCATGCATTTGCTTGATTATTTCCAAAAATTTCTTGAAATGAGTATCATCCTTTGTTTTTGTCAATCTTTCAGGATAGGGGATCTTGGGTTGATACTTTGGAATCGGAGGGGTTTCTATTTCCTTATATTTTCCTTGGTGTTCTTCGCCAACACCCCCCTTAACTCCTGATAATTCACCCACTTCTATCTGGGTATCTACCTTTTCAGGTTTATTGACTAACAGCTCCATCTCTTTACCACTTCTGAGAGTGATGGCCTTTAAGGTCCCCCAGGGTTTTTCCTCGGTGTTGCTAGGTAGGCTCCCTTGAGGTCATTCTGATGAGTTTATAGCCAATTGTCCAACTTGATTTGCTAGACCTTGAATACTTTCTTGGACATTTCGTAGCATGGTGTCTATTGACTCAAATCTTATATTAGTGGTCACCATAAACCTAGCTAAAACCTCCTGTGTGGTATATTTTGGTTGCTGAGGTTTTAAAGGAAGAGAATTGAATCCCGGAGGATTTGGCTGACCCTTGGAGATTGCCATAGGATAACCCTGGATTATTCCAATTAGGCATATAGGGTCAAAACTGGGTACTTTGGGGACTTGGATTACCCATGTTTTGAATTTACTCCATAGGAGCTACTTCGACCTTGCAATGGGGCATTGCGATGAATCGTGCCCACCTTCACAGGTACCATATGAAATAGCGACGATTGAGCTTGAAGATCCTCCTGATGTGAATTGTTTGAATTTCTTGATGAGCTAAGCCACTTGTGGTGCAAGGCCAGTATCTTGGCTGATAGGGCAGCTCCAAGGGTGACGGCTTGTCTCCTTCTTGCCGACCATGATGACTTTATGTTGACCATATCTTTAATCAACTGCTCAGCTTCCTTAGGATATTTGTTGCCTAAGGAGCCCCCAGCTGCGGCATTCACCAGCTGCCTAGTGTGATTCTTCAGCCCGTTATATAGAGTGTGGAGATTTGCCCATGGTTTCATACCATGGTGTCGGCAGCGTCTGAATAGATCCTTGAATCTTTGATAAGCTTCAAACAGCGACTCGTTCTCACCTTGTTTGAATGTAGAGAATTCTTGTCTGATCTATGCTGCTTTACTTGGAGAGAGGAAGTATCTACCTAGGAATTTATCCAACATATCCCTCCAGGTTCTTATACTACCTACAAGAAGTGAGGTAAGCCAATGGTACACTACTTCTAATCTAAACGGGAATAACCACAAGCGAATGGCATCGTTAGAGACTCCATTGATCTTAAACATGTTGCAAATTTGAATGAAGCGAGCCTCCTCAGAACGTCCGTCAAATTAAGCTTGATTTTGAACCGTTTGATCAGTGCTCACCTTGATCTCAAATTTGTTTGCAACTTGAGGGAGGTGGACATTGAATTCCTCTCCTGTATACTCTAGTCTTTTATAGTCAGATAGCGTTCTCCTCCGGTCAGTCACAGTCGAAGGGACCATCATTTCAATATTTACGTCTACAGGGAGGACGTTCTCGGACTCTAAAGATGAACCTGGACTTACGTCTTGTGGCGTACCTTATGCTTCTCCAATTTGTCGGTGCAGAGTTCGCACAATCTCGTTGTCTCCTTCCACCAAACTTGTTGGATTTGCTCGAGTCATGCACCAAGTCCTCGCACAAACAAGAAGGAACAAGAATTAGTAGTGTGAAGGTTTAGAGTAAGCAAAATCGGATGAATGAAGTAAATTAAAAAGAAAATTTTAATCCCTAAAACTATGAATAACTAACATACTCTTAGTATTCTTAGTGACCTTAAGGTCCCGACAACGGCACCAAAGAGTTGATGATGAGCCTAATGCTTATGCTTATACCGCAAGTGCACAGGTCGTGTCAAGTAATAAAGTGGACTATGGAAGTCGGATATCGAACCCACAGAGACCTAAATCACTAATTCTATCTAATTGTCTGCTACCTAGCCTATCCAAAGGGTGTTGAATTTCTAATTTAATTTCTAAAATTGAGAGTGGCTTAAGATAACCTTGATGAAAGTAGTGAGGGCAATCAATCATAAAGGGGGAGATACCCAGGCAATGAATCCCCACTGGATATTCATAAATTGAGGCAAGTACGGACTTCTAATAAATGAATATAGTTTATGGACCAAAAATTCCTACAATACTTTCACCCCCTCCATCGAGGCGAGTTACTAATCTAGTTTCATTAATTCGTTCTAGGGAACACATAATCTTGGAAGGATTGTGGGAATAATCAATCTTAAAGAGTCTCTCTCCTAAACACCCGATCTCTAGGCGTGCTCACAACCCCCACCTATTGAACTAGATCTAGGATTATATAGAGGGAGTGTTATCATCTACACCTCTATAGATCTAGATTGATGCATAGGGTTATCGCAACGTAAAGCATTAATATCATACAATAAATCTAATAGGTTCTCAAAATATAGAAGCATTCATTCAATTATAAAAATCAATACAAGCAAAGTTAAACATAAATCCGGAGGTTCATCATGCCCAAGTATCTACAAAGTTAGTTCTCCGTTAAAGGGGAACTCAAATCCAACACAATATTCAAGAGAAAGATAAGAAACATGATCTGAAACTTCCCTTGCCTCCACCGTTGGAGATGAGCGTTGGCGATGACCATTGGCGATGTCCTTCGATGCTTGCCTTCCTCTCCTTGCTCCAAGATCTTCAATGGTGCCCTAATCTCCAAAGAGGAGAGAAGGGTGGCAGCCTCCAAGAGGGATGATGAGGTTCAAGTTCCAAAAGCCTCCTCTCAAAACCCTAAATCAACTATTTATAGGGTTCAAGTTAATACACACAATTCAGGACCCAATCAGTCGAATCCGTACTCAAATAAGCAAATGAGATTGGATCAAGTCGCATCTGAGCGTGAGGCAAACGGGCGGTCTTATGGGTTGCTTGTAAGACTATCTCCAGGTTGTACGACTGATGATACGGCCGCATGCTCGCCCGTAACGCTCTCTATATGTTTGGGGGATGTGTGCTTAGAGTCTCCTTATGGTGCTTACGGGCGCAAGCTTGCCCGTAACTTGCTTCATATGGGCGCTTACGAGCGTAAGCTAGCCCGTATGTCTTTAGTAAATTTGAGAATTGCTTCGATTTGATATGTATTACTTCCGTTTCGCTCTCGAAGCTCTCTGGTGCTCTGCAATTAAAAATTAATACTAATTAAGTATCAATGGGCAAAATTTACTTGAAATCACATGAGTAATGTACACATAATTGTTATAAAAACATAATCAATTGAACGCTTATCAACAGCTCTAGATGAGAGTTTCACTCCACTTACCATATTCCCGAGTCTTAGAGTGGCAAGCATAGTCTCAGTGGACTCTAGAGGTTCATTGGGGCACTCAGTACAAAACAACTAGCCCTTTGAGATAAAATAAACTTTCTTTTTTTTGTTCTTCTCATTTCAATTTTTTACTTTTTTACTTTTCTCTTTTCTTTTCATATAAATCTTGGTAGGGCATCCATAATGGATCTGACTTTCTGGGATACCAAAGATTAACATAGAGTATACATCTCCCTTTCTAAGGATGCACATGCTGGCCGGCATCGGAGCACCCAACTACTCAGAAAATTACAACTCTACATAAATGCGCTCATGCTCATAAGGGACTTTTCAGCTTGAGGAACACTCTGTTTAGGAGCCCGAACCCTAAGCCTTCTTCATCACAAAGAGTAGAGGAGCACTATCTTGGTCTTTATTTTCATAATCTCTATGTACAAATATTATTCATTATTTACAATTCTACTTACTAGGGCTAGAAGTTTGACTAGTGCCACGAAAACTCTTGGAGCCATTGAAGATAATAGTTAACAATCTAAATCAAAGAAACATGGTTATGGGTTATCTAATGTCACTAAAGAGTATATATTAGTCATGAAGATTTTCACTAAGTGTCCAAGATGTTCATAGGAAAGATTGAAAAATTTTGCTCAAATGGGGGAAACTAAGAGTACAACAAAATTGAATACAATTTTTCAACATTCTATCATTGGTGTACACTAAGCATGTATTTCACAAAACATATTTGCAATGAATTCATAGAATACCATCCCCACACTTAAAGATTTGCAATGAGTTAATTTGTAGAGATATGCAATGCAGTTCGTAGCTACCCATGTATGTCCATCCCCACACTGAAAATTTTGCATTGTTCTCAATGCAAACAGTAAAGCTTGAAAATGATAAGGGCATAATAAAATAAAGAGATGGGCAAACTGAAACTCCCCTAGTTTGATGTGATGAATTCCAAGTTGTGATTGAAACCAAGGTGAAGTTGTGCGGTATCCATCATACATAATTTCCTTAACAATCTTGCAAGCATGATGGAAGATCAAAAATATCTGACCACATAAAGACAAATACAATATAAGAGACAAGCTCCACTAGCAAAACAAAAAAAAAATGCACAAAACAAGAGTTTAGCAGGGGTAAACCCCTTGCTAAATAAAGTGATGCAAGACCGTGATCAAACCACTCAAAGGTGATGCTGTGGGAAGAAAACCGGGGTGATAGACGAAGAGACCCCGGGTGAATGCGAGGTGTTACGGTGATCTTGCAAGTAAGGGGTGTTGAAGAAGGGTGCGGGTCTCGAGTAGATGAGAATGATGATGTATGTGCCTGTAAAGATGTTGATGATGACTGTGTAAAAGCAGGATGTGCTGGTGACAAGTCATGCTTGCGAAGAAAATATAAGATCTAGCCAATGTCCCATCATGTCTGCTTCTACTGGGATTGAATCCGTCGGTCCGCCTCGGAGAGATGCCGCAGCTCCGTTTGAATCTAGGTCTACTCCTCTGTGACGCACTGCTAGGTAGCTGTAATGCGGCTCAGCTCTTGAAGAGGCATCTGTTGCCATGCCCTGATATCCTCAAAATATTGTAGGATCTGATCATATCTCTGGTGGAGGCTACTGGGTGGTGGTGACACAGCTAAAGATGTGCCCGCGAGTGCAAGTATAGCTGTAGCCGATGGCATCTCTGCCTCGTCACCGACGCACTCCTCCCTAGTGGTGCCCCTTATAATAATATATCCCCTCGAGGTATACTCTATCAGTCCAATCAACTTGAGAGTCCAAAAGTGGCGTAGTAATCTCATACCACCAATCCTATGTGGTCTGCGTGGAGGACTTAGTAATCTCATAGCACTAAGGAGCCTATTAATATAAGGGCTAGTAGAAATCATCCTAAGTTTTGCGCATTGTCCCTACCGAGCAATATAGTATGCGAGAATGTGGTCGAGGTGGACAGGAACTCTCTCGGCCATACTGTAGAACCCTAGCAGGTCTATATGGGTGACATGACCTGTACTATCATCTCGTCATGCTATCAATCTACTAGTAAGGGTCTGAATGTAACATTACACCGGGTCAGATAGGCAGGATACCTTCCTCGATGTTCCCATCTGGGCTACTTGCCCATAATAAATATTGAAGGGTGTGTCCATAGGGAAATCCACGGACAACTCTATAAGCTTCTATCACAGTGAACTACTGGTCATAGAGGCCCATAAACAAGGAGAATTCGGTAATGCTAAGCTCCCTCATCTCATCGTGTATCTAAAATCGGAAAGTATCTGGGCTCCCAGCAGTGAAATGGCTCCGGTCAACCTCAAAACTGCACAACACCTCCAGTCTCATGTCTCTATACACACCCTCTGAAATACCGAAGGCTCTATTCCAACCTCCGAAAGAAACCATATCTCTTACGGTATGGTTGCCTCAATCCTAAGCTCACGCAGCACGGCCCAGTCTATGTATCGAGTGATACCGAACTCTTTTGTTGCTAAGGCATCGTAGAGCTCCCTATATCGACTGTGAAGGAATCGAGGAACTGAGGAGGTTGGGCACTTTTCCTTCTTCCTCTTCTCGTCCTAGCTAAATTGCTTTGTTTGCACCATGCCTGCATTTGAAAGGGAGAGGGTGAAAAAATTAATCTCTATAAATTTTCCTTGTATTTTCAGAAATCCAGGCTATCGTGCGCGTGTACGCTTGCCCGCACATTGCACGAATGCCTCTTGCGGGCCTATCTGTAGTGGTATGGTTGCACGCACCACCATTTTCAGAAAAGAATACTGGAAAAAGCATAGTTCTTCATTCTTAACAACTTTCCAAGCATGCAATCTATCTAATCAAGGGTTTTACCAATTGAAGCCTATAACCCCAAATCTGTAAAATCAAAGATCAAGAAAAGGGTTTACCTGTGGTTTTGCCTTGGTTGGTTGTCAAATCTAGTGGAATTGATATGAGGAAGAAGAAGAAGTGGGGTCTAGAGCTCCGAAGAGAGTGTGAGGCGAATGATGCGGCTGTTGGGTTTACATGAAGGAGGGAGACAAAAAGTCATACCAACACCATGAACCTTTTCACATAACATGCGGTTTGGTGTGGCCACACGATGGTCCACACGAGGTGTGTTGCGGGTTTGGTATATAGTATGCATCCGCATGGTGTGCAAGCGCACTGCTGTAACCTCAAACCTAAAGGATGTGCGGATGCCGTTGTTGGCGTACCATCTTCCTTTTTACAGACTCAAGAGTGGTTTGTGTGCGTGCGGGTGCACGCTTGCCTGTATGACCTCCTTTTGACAGATTCGAGAGCGGTGCGGGCGCTAGTGCGGCCGCACTCCTCTCCGCACGACCTCTCTGAACAGTATATTTAGTGAATACAAACTCCTTTCTAAACTCCCAACTAATCTTTTTAGGCTCTAACACTCACCTTATCGACTTGAGATCAATGTACCTCTACATTTCTGAAGGGGTAAGGGGTTGTATCACTTTATTGTAAGGTAAAACCAAACTAATCCTAAGAAAAACTGAAAAAGAAATTTCTAGAACCTTAGCTTCCCTCCCAAGAAGCTCTTGATTAATGTCACTAGCTTGACATTATTATTCTTGTCTCATAGTGGTTTGAATGCATGAAGCCTTTCTCTAGTATTTTCCTCAGTATGGAAGACGGCCTCCTCGTTGTTCTTCTTTTTCCAAAGTTTCATCTGAAGAGGCATTCTTTTATTCTTCCTCTTGAATTCTAGTTGAGTTCTTCCTCTCCCGACTTCAAAATTGCTTCCATCCTACCTTTCTGGTTCGTCATGTAGCTCCCCCAGATATTCCTTGAGTGGATCGGTGGTGAATGCCTCCTGTATGTAATCATTAGAAATTAGCTCAAGATTGTCAATACAATAAGATGTGTCATCATAATCAAGTATTTGCTGCATTGTTGCTGGATGCCTTAACTCGACTATGTTATTCCCCACTCTCAACTATATCTTGCCTTCAGCATGGTCTTGTAAGGCTTTTGTAGTGGCCAGAAAAGGTCTTCCTAGGACGATGGGTACTTCAACATCATCATCATTGTCCAATAATACAAAATCAGCGGGGAATACAAGCTTGTCTACCCTCACTAGCACATTCTTCACAATTCCTCGTGGCCGCTTGATAGAATGATCGACGAGTTGAAGGGTGATCCTTGTGGCCTTGGGGTCTCCTAATCCAAGCTTCAGGAATAGTTTGTAAGGCATGGCGTTGATGCTAGTAACTAAATCTGCTAGTGGACTTTCTTTCACACTATCCCCAATGACACACGGGATGACCATACTACCAAGGTCTCTTAGCTTCCTTGGCAGATTATATTGCAATATTGCCGAGCATTGAGCGTTCAAGGTTACTGCGGCAAGTTCTTCCAATTGCCTATTATTGGTAAGCAACTCCTTCATAAACTTAGCTTATTTTTGTATTTGAGAAAGTACATCAACCAGTGGTAAACTCACATGAAACTGCTTGATTGTTTCCAAAAATTTCCTAAAATGAGTATACTCCTCATCTTTCTTCAGTCTATCCGGGTAAGGAATTTTAGGCTCATACTTAGGGATCGGTGGTTGCTCCACCTATTTCTCTTTCTTTTCATTCTTTTCAACAACGCTCTCCTTGACTCTCGATGGTTCGTCTATTTCCACTTGAGTTTCTATTCCCATCGGCTTCTTGACTAACAACTCTACCTCTTTATTGCTTCGAAGAGTGATGGCTTTTAGATGCTCTCGAGGATTTGCCTTGGTATTGCTAAGTAGACTTCCTTGAGGCCTTTATGATGAGTTCTTAGCTATTTGACCATCCTGATTTTCCAAACCGTGGATGCTTGCTTGCATGTTCCTTATCGTGGTGTCGAATGCCTCAAGTTTTTCTTCCTCCGTCATTATGAACCTAGCTAGGATGTCCGTTATGGATTGCCAAGGAGGTTGAGGCTTGGGAGGTAGGGAATTAAATCTTGGAGGAGTTGATGATCCTTGAAGGTTTCCATAGGAGAATCCCGGGTGGTTCTAGATAGCCATGTAGGGCTGAAATTGGGTACCCTGAGATCTTGGGTTGTTACCCACATATTGAACCTCCTCCACTAGGACTACCTCTACACTTTCAATAGGGTATTTAGATGAATCGTGCCCCCCACAAGTACCACATAAAATAGTCAAGAATCGAGCTTATAAAGCTCTTGAGCGTAACGTAGGTCGAGTTTCTTGGTTAGCTCAGCCACTTCTGCTAATGGGTTTTCTTTCCCTTGATGACAATGATGATTCAGTGCTAGCTATATCTTCAAATAGTTGTTCCTCCTCTTTGGGGTACTTGTTGTTTAAAGAGCCGCCGGCTGCGGCGTTCACCCATTATCTTGTGGGGTTGTTCAAGCCATTGTACAATGTGTGGATCTTTACCCATGGCTCCATACCATGGTGTGGACATTACCTGAACAAGTCTTTGAATCTTTTATATGCTTCAAACAATGACTCGGTCTCTCCTTGTTCGAATGCGAATATTTCTTGTCTAACTTTGGCTGCTTTACTTGGAGGGAAGTACCTACCTAAGAACTTTTCTAGCATGTCCCTCCAAGTCCTTATACTTCTTGAAGGGAAAGAGATGAGCAAACGGTATGTAGCTACTTTCTTGGCATCATTGTAAATCCCATTGATCTTGAACATATTACAAATTTGTATGAAACGCTCCAAGCGCGTATGGGGATCCTTGCCTAGGCGTTCATCAAATTGGGCGTGATTTTTTTATCATTTGTACGGTACTCGCCTTAATTTCAAAATTGTTGTTCACTACTAGGGGTGGACACTTAATTCATCTCCAGTATACTCCGGTCTTTCATACTCGGAGAGTGTTTTTCTTCTTTCTGCCATAATTGGAGATTCTTTTGATTCGATATGCACTTCTGCAGAAGTAGTATTCTCAGACTCTGAAGAAGAACCCAAGTTATCTCTGATGGTATGCCTTGTGCTTCTCTAATTCTCCGATGTCAAGTGCGCTAGATCTCGCTATCTCCTTCAATAAGACTCCTTGTATTGGCTCGGGTCATACACCAGTTCCTGGCACAAACAAGATAAAGAAAGATGAGTAGTGAGAATGAACACAAGTACAAAAATAAAAAGAAGAAAGAGAAAATCAAAGAAAATAAAAACCTAAAATTAAGACTAACTAACAGACTCCAAGTATTCCTAGTGACCTAAAGTTCCCCCGCAACGGTGATAAAAAGTTTATTGAGGCTAATGCTTATGCTTATACCGCAAGTGCACGGGTCGTATAAAGTAGTAAAGTGGACTATGAAAGTCAGATGTCAAACCCGGAGAGACCTATGTCACTAATCCTATCTACTCGTTTGCTACCTAGTCCATCCAAAGATTGTGGTATAATTCTAATCTAAGGGCTAAATTAAGGTGACTTTGAAATCAACTCGATGTGAGTAGTGATGGCAATTAATCATGAAAGAAAGATACTCGGGTAATGAATCCCCTCTGGATATTTGCAAGTAATGACAAGTATGGATATCTAATTAAAGAATGCTAGTTTATGGACCAAGGGTTCCTATAATGCTTTCACACCCTCAGTCGAGGCGAGTTACTTACCTAATACCCTCATTAGATTAGCGTTCTAGGGAACCTATATCTTGGAAGAGATGTGGGAATAATACATCTAAAGGAGTCTCTCACCTAAATACTCGATCTCTCGGCTTATTCACAACTCTCATCTATTGAAGTTGATCTACACATGAGGACACGTTCGCTATCTACACCCATATGAATCCTATTGGTAATCCATGTTGTTGCAAATTAGATAACCAATACCATACATTACATTTAATAGATTCTCAAAAAATATATAAGGCATTCATTAAATTAAGAAATCCATACAAGTAGGGTCAAGTACTAATCTGGAGGTTCATCATGCCCAAGTATCTAGGAAATTAGTTCCCCATCAAAGGGGAACAAAAATCCAACAAAAAATTTGAAAGAAAGAAATAAAACATGATATGAAACACCCTTCCCTCCACCGTTGGTGAGGACCATTGGCGGAGTGTGCGGGTTTGCAATAAGAACACCCCATCGACGCTTGCCTTCACCTTCTTGCTCCATGATCTTCAATGAAAACCCTATTCTCCAAGAGAGAATGGAAAGGAGCTCCCCAAGAGAGATGATGAGTCAAAAGTCCTTTCTAAAAAATCAGCCCTTTATAAGACCCAAGCCAATTTACATAAATGGTGTCCAGATTGGGTTATGTGGAGCAAGTTCTAACTTCAAATTGGGTCCAATCATGTCCGATTTACGAGCCGTGTTGGAAGTCGTGCGGGCGCACAAGCACCCACACACAGTAGCGCCATGTTCGTGGGTTGTAGGCCGCAGGCGCTCAATTATCCGCGTGGGTCTTAAACCTTGGTATGGGTGCGTGCGGGCACACCACCAGCCGCACTGCTTCCAGGAACATTATTGAAGCTTATGCTGGATTGTTCAATCGAGAGGTGCGGATGTACAGGTGCCTGCGGCTGGTGTCCCTTGCTTCGTGCAGGTGCGTGTTGGCACACGCATGCTCGTACGACTTCAGTAAAATATGGAAACAACCTCAATCTTTGCCTAATTGCTTCCATATTGCTCTCAAGGCTCTCCAATGCCTTGTAAATGAGAATTAACGTAATTTCAAGTATCATTGGGCTAAAATTACTCAGAATTACATGCATAATATACATGAAAGTGGTATTAAAATATGATTAATTGAACGCTTATCAATGAACATGCCCATGTAAATCGCCCTTGGCTTGTTTCTTCCTTGATTATCATCCAATTGCTTCATTTTACTATTGAGGCCTTCCAATGCCCTGTTGATGAAATGTAACACAAATTAAGTACCGGCGGGCTGAAACTACTCCAAATCACATGCAAAGTGTACATAAAAACAGTATGAACAATATGATCATTTGAACACTTATCAAAGTCTCACTATCCGATAACTCTTCCTCAGAGGAAGAAGGGGGGAGACGATGCAGAGCTTCCTTGATACCCAATGTGGTCAAGTCCAACCCAGGATTTCTGCGGGCACCCTCCTTAAAAATTCGGGAGCCTTCCCTCACCCCCTTGAGTCCCTCTCACGCCAAAACCCGGTTCTTAGAACTCATCCGAGTGTCTGAATCTATGGATAGCTTCAATTCGGGCTCTCCTTGACTCTTGCTTTCGAACTCCAACTCCACGGCGACCCAAGGCCTTCGCATATCATCCTAATACAATGGTTTGCTCATATAGGCTTGACTGACTTCATGCGCCTTCCTAAGATTGGTGGCGTGGCTTCAGACCTTCTCATTCGAGGTACCCTAAGCAGTCCGGGCATGTCTCTCCGAGGCAACCAGTTTAGCAAGCAACTCTTCTTGGCCTCTTTTAGCTTCTTCCATACGGATTTAGGCAACCAGAAGACGGGCCTCGACCTCCAGCAAAGTAGACCGTGTAATATGAAATAGCTCTCGTACATCTTCGGAGGAGAACATGTGACCAAGACGAGCCAACGAGATCCCAAGGAGGACAGAGGACTACAATGGTAAACTAAGAAAACTGAGAAGGAACCAAGAGGGAATGGGAGAGCTCGCAAAACCCAAGATGGTTCACCTTGACCCTAGGGCAAGATAGGACACTAGCTCCTCCCTAGTAAGGAGCTCAAACCCTGCAATGGTGTTCTCCGAAGCCAGGGCAACAAGAGCCTTAGCAGTCGATGAGGAGTTTGCTAGTAAGGGCTCTCGGTGGCACCTTCGCCCACTAGGAACCCATCTCTTAAGGAAGGGGAGGACCGTGACCTGTCCGTTATGCCGAGCAATTCCTCACTAATAACAAGTGAAGATAAGACAAGAAAGCCAAGAGGTGCGGAGCTGCCTTCACAAACATGAGAAAGGGGGAGCCGTCGAGTTGTCCTTGGGGTACGCTTTCTTTTGGGTTTGACCATTTACCAGTTGGGGAAGCAGAAGCACGCCTCTTCTCCGGATAGCACACCACACAAGAAGGACCACCTCCCTGCCGAAGAGGTAGGGATGAAGGAGAAGGTTGGTCGGCCAACTCTTTCATTACGAGTACTGCTAGCCGAACATTCAAAGGGTCCTCTGGAAAAGCAAGACAGAAGTATAAAAGGGCCAGCTAGAACAATACAAGATTACGACAGAGTACATATAAGCTAGGAAAAAGAAAAGCCAAACTACCTATCTCCAAGAAAAGGCCTGCCTTCTGAAGACTAGAGAAGTTTATCAGGTCAGATTAAGGGACCTTAGCCGGCTTGCTAAGCAAGGATTATCCGTCCCAATTTTTTGAAGTGAGCGCCTCCTCGCAAGCAACATCCAAAAGAGGAGAGTTCCAAGAATCAGGAACGGTCCAATAGGAGCCACAAGAAATAAAGACGAACCTTGAATTCCAAACGTGAATTACATTGGAGAGCTCGCTCAAGAAAGCCCTCTTGTGCCTCTCGGAAAAAATAAAATAAAATAAAATTACCAGCCCTCGAGGAGCTACTTCAAGTAAAAGAGGTGTTGAAACCATAACAGAGTGGGCTTCAGGCCGCTCTCCTTAAAGACAATGAAAAACCCACATAAAACCCTCAATGAGTTTGGGACAAATTCGGAAGGGCAAAGGTTATAGAAGCTAAGGATGTCTACAAACATAGGAGGAAAGGGCAACCTTAGACCGACCCTAAAAGCTTCAACATAGAACCCTATCTCCTCGGGACCAGGACGGTTGACCCGCTCATCTCGAAATGGCAACCTACACTGAAAAGAGGGGTTGATGGCTAACATCTCAACCAGTTGAGAAAGCTCTGCCCGAGTTACATCATTGAAATAAGATTCAACCTCACTAACGGGCGCTCGGAGAGAAGAAGTAATAGTTCCTGCTATTGCCCAGAGAAGGGAAGGAGCAAGGAGAGGGTTCAGAGGAGAAAAGAGACGAGGCCCGGAAAAAGAGAGGAGCACTGCGGGAGGCGGAAATGTAGTGCGAAGTCGGGGCGATGCCATGGAAAAGCCACATTAGCAAATTCCCTCGCTTATCTTGTCCACGCAGTGTCCAAGAGCATGGCTAGAGGAGCCGGAACAAATGCCCACATGGCTCAAGAATCTAGAATTGAAGAGGGACTAGGTACGAAAGGTCAAAATCATTAAGGCAAAAATGGGAAAAAATACCCACAAGCGATAACCAAAACACAACTCACCTTTCAACAACGTGGGTTCAGCTTAATTCGGTGCCCGAATGCATCCCTGAATCTCTTGGTACCTTTGAAAAAAAGAATACTAAGTTATAGGTGAAACCCAGACAACCCATTCAAACACAAAGAACAAAAAAGGAAAGAAGGAACAAGAAGGAAAGCTATTTCATTAAGTAAAGAGCAATACACAGAGAAGATAAACGACAACATAAAAGAAAGAAATACAAAACATCCGCAGTGAAATCCAGCTCGGGGGGATGATAAGAAATCTCTTAGGAGATCTTATAACCTTCTTCAACACTCTTGTGCCTTCCCTCCGAGACAAGGACTCAGAATTCATTCGACTCCTTGAACTCCGAAACGGCACTAGCATTAATCTCCCATTCTTGGTCTTGGTTCTCGTCAGAAAGGTGGAAGATCTCAATGGCGCGATGAACCTCCATCCAGAAAAGCAGCCTGTTTTTGTAAGCCTCCACATCTTTCTCACAGGCACCCGCGAGCCTATCTAGGCTAGTGGAGGGTAGCCCCTCATCCCCATCCGGACCTCCTCGTGGTTACCGAGGCTCGGAAGTCAATGTCGGAGGAGGTCCGAAGGTGAACTCCCTCAAAGACTTGCATAGCTAACGTGAGTCCATTAGAAGAAAGGAGTCTTGATGAACTCAAAGGCCTACAAGGAAAAAATGAAGCCACAATGCCCACTTTCAGGGCCATTTAAAGAACGATAAAGCAACAACAAAGGGTGTTTCTTTGGGTTGCGTTGGGGACGCTTGGTAAGGGACATGAGGGAAGCGCCCTCATAATTACACTTGCACGCTCACGGCAAGAAGGAGCGTCCGATTGGAGAACAAGAACTGCCTTGAAGAGGGTCGCAATCCCAAGGATAAAGGAATGTTTGAAGGCCTTAAAAGCGCCTAACTTGATTGTGCGAGGTCTAGGTGACGGACCGTGCCACTAAAGAAAAAGAAAGAAGACTATGTCACGCCTCGAACCAAGTTGGGACGATGGCCGGTCGTCGCATACATATAGGGGATGGGCCCTCTTTGCTTATGCAAGGCCTCATAACCTGTTTACAATTACTAAAAATAATTGAATAATATGAATTAATTGCTAATGCTCATATGTTCAATCCAACATCCAATATACCATAACAAATAGGCAAGTCTACAAAAATAAATCAGAACAATTTAATTTATTCAAAATACTAGAGGAAATGCATAGGACACTAAGAAAGGATCAGGCTTTGGACATCCCATCTACCCACCAGCTAGCTACTCCTGCTGATTTGAAAAAAAAAGGTCCAGAGATTAATTAGCTTGGGAGCTTAGTAAGTACCCACTAAATACAGTGAACCATGCAGTATTTAATATAATAATAAATCTAAAACAAGAACAGTAAAAGGAAAAAGAATTCGTAAATAATCAATAATTTGCAAAAACTATGAAATTTTGAAGTTATTATAAAAACATACTATCAGAAAGTTTGTTTTATAGCAAAATACTAGAGTCTCCCAAACTTACTATGACCACTAATAACCACGGTGAGTGCAGATTAAAAATGTAAGACCGCTTATTATAACAGATAGCATGGGAAACATAAGGATGCTATTATAACCAACGACAAGGGTTTAACTAGTTCATATCAGATACATGTCGACACGGTCAATGTTTAACCCCGATGTGAAGGTCGAGAACCGCAGGACAATTTGGAGGCGTGCTTTCGTGCCAAATCATAATAAGTGCGCAAAAAATAAGTTATAACAATAAAGTAGATATGTTAGAAAATATTTCAAGCAGATAGTTGTTAATAGTTCTAAACGGAATATACAAGCATGGTTCGGTTTGTACAATAATAAATGGCTTAATTTTTCTCAAAACATCAAATAAAATCAATAAATAATTAAATTATAATGAAAATTTTTTCTATAAACTTATAAGAAAAATTTGCTAAATTTAGGTGGAATACTTACTTGACTAAGTTCCAAAACAAATTTCCTAGTTTTCACAAAAAGTTCAAGCTTCCTCAAAAGGTCCTAAAAGAATAGAGAATCAATCCTATAAGATTCGGACACTCTAACTAAAATTTTTAAAATATGAGAATTCCTACAACCCAACCTAAAGCATTAGAGTTCAAAAGACTAAAACCGAGTAAATAAATAAAGAATAATTTAAAATAAAAATCACTAAATAAGTGACTAATTAATTAAAACAAACAAATAAATAAAAAATATGTATATAATTGAGTAGACAAAAAGAAACAAATAGATATTTTTAAATTTTTAAACAAGTAAATATCAAAATAGATAACTAATTAAAATAAATATCATAACTCAAAATAGCTCCAAGTTATAAAACATTATAATTCAAATTAAAAATATCTAAATCAATTTAAATACAAAACCATTATAAATTCAAAAACTATAGGTATAAATCTATATCCAATTAAATCAATGAAATTAAAAAAAAATGATCAATAAATCAATATTTAATTTGAACATCTTTACAAGCATTTAATTTCAAAACACAGATAATAGTAACTCAAACGAAAACATTATCTCATTCATAAAACAAAAGCATCTAGAGATATCCAAGACACGGTGGAAACACCAAATCTCTTCTCTTATGATAAATTGAAAGAATATGACAATTTAAAATACAATGAAAACAAAACCAAAAATATGAACAAATTGAAATCAATCATAAATCAAAACCTAATAAATATATCAATATATATATAAAAAAAGCAACACCAATATGCAAATCCATTAAACCTTAATCAAATCCAACATAAATCCCTACCATGAATGAGAGAAACCTTAGATCTACCCTTTTAACCCTGATTCCAATAAAAATTTCGTCTAGAACCAACTAGTATACATGGGAATCAATTGAGGGCTCACCTTGATGGCCTTCCGCTCAGGGTCTGGACAACATAGGAAGAGATCCACAAGAGAGAAAGAGGGAGAGGAAGAGAGAGAGAGAGAGAGGGAGGGAGAAGGAGAAAAAGAGAGCACAACCATCGATGAAACAAAAATAAACAGAGGTGGCTAGGGTTTTCATTTTGTTTAAATAATATTATAAGGTCAGTTTGTATAAACCCCTCCTCTAAGAATATATAATTATATTAAGGCTTTAAGTGCAGAGTTTTATTTATAAAAAAATAAATAAATAATTTAAAAAAAAAATATCGGTGTCTTACAGACTAGCTTCTCATGTCGTCTCATGCTAAGGGCACAATGGCCTAGCAAGCTTGGGGTCATGTTTTATCGGTGAAATTCTGCTAGCCACAGAGCAAGATACCAGCGGCCGGACATATGGCTACACGTAGCGACGTCCTTCCTTAGCAGAGAGAAACTCGCGGGCAGGGTTGTTTCAACTGAATACCGTTAAACGCTAAAGCATAACAAAACACCCCTTGTAGGTGCTTGAAACTCCGAGGAAGCCTCTATAAGGCTCCGTTTGAGTTAGCCCCTAGTATGCATTGCTCTAGCGCTTACTTGGAGCCCAATCAAGAGAAACCTTGGGTGGCAAGCTACAAGGAGATTCCCAGACTTCCATTGTGTTGGTTGCTGCTAAAGGAGGTACAACTTGTGCGTCCACCGAGGAGGATTAGAGACCCTGACTCTCTCTCCGTCGACGAATCATCCCACAATCGAAGCCACCAAGAATCTCCCTCAACTACAAATCTTACTTATTGATATGAGTTGACTCCGATCCCTAGGAGGAACCAATTTCTAACATCAACAATAATACTATCATATTTTTTCTTTAATCTAATTTGTTCATTTAGTTATGTAATATTTTGCAATGTGTGTTTTTGAATATTTTATGTTTTTTATAAGTTATTATTTTTATTTGGGATTTTTTTAAGAATTTGTGGTTTATTTATTTTTGATTAATTCTTGAAATGTTAGGGTTTTTCATTTTTATAAATTTTCCAGGGTTTTATATTTTTTTTCTTTTTTTAAAATTTTTTCTGAATTCGTAACACATCTCGCTAATGAGATAGATGTCACATCAGTTGGGCTAGAAGTGCACCCAGCCCATAAGCTGTGTAATTTAAACCTGAAATCAAGGATCATGTACTCTAAATAAGATTCATATGACATAGCATAACCAGTTACACACTGGGAGTCATATTCAAACAAAGTAATAATAGAGTACAATACTCAGAGTCATGGGCAACTACGACCCCCAAATACAGCGGAAGAAAACATAATTAGAGTCTAATACAACCCAATAACAATAAACATAGGAATAGGTACACCAGAGCCCGGCTAGACCTCGATCCACGCTTTCGAGACACGAGCTACCATCCCGATCCAAGTCTAGATCCTGTAATAGAAAAACATAATCGAAAGGGGTTGAGCTATACAAGCTCAGTGAGTAAGGACTACTCCGCCATGTGTTATACATACCTGTCATCTGTACTAAAATACTAGAACATAAGTAATGTAAGTATAAATCATGAAGATCAGCACAGTTATCTTAAGTCTTGATAAGAATACTAACACCATTAGAAATCCGAAGAAAACACATAGACAATCATATCATATCAAGCATATAGTGAACATGTATATGCGATGGCCTCATATCATACAAGAGTGCACCCCTAGTTAAAATGTCTCCGTAAGGACTCCAACTCCCATCAGGAATAACGGTATACATCTACATGATCCTGATGACCGAAAACAACGATATACATCTACATGAGTCCGGTACTTGACGACCAGCGGTATACATCTACATGTGTACGTCAAGTATCAATCTCGTGTCTGATACGGGACCTCATAAAAGACAGGAAGGGGGTTTTATAAAAAGAACGACTTTCGCAAACATTTTTAGTTTTAAGAAAAACGATTGAAAACAAATCCCCTTCCTTAGCCCGGTCTCGTCTACTAAAATATCTGGGCCCCCCATACATAACTAATTAAGGTGCAGCTTATGATACATGCAATAATCTTTAACTACCCCTTTGGGTTTCCTTAATCATATCTCATGCTCTTTACAGCTAAATTAATTATACAAGCATGAAAAACACAATGCAAGTATAGCAATAAATCCTTCGGCATCCACAAATCGAAATAAAACTCATAATAATACGATAAAGCCGAAATCCTGATAAATACACGAATTAAATCTAGATCTACGGTGAAGTCCCCTCACCTTAAGTCCTTGCAAATTCTCTAGGTCTAGCTGGGTTCCCTTTCCTATAATCAATAATAGTTCTAAATAAATACGAAGTTCGTATTCTACATACTTAGTTCTATTTATTTAGAATACAGAGATTTAAGAATACGGAAATCGTATTCTTAAGTATACTCTAATCTAAACTCATTAAAGTACAATGAATTCATTAAGATGACTAAAGCATACTCCTAATTAACAAATATTTTCATTTTTCCAAAGAGCATAGAAAATATGATATTTCTTAAATAGAGGGATTAATTCTGATCATCCTATCGCTATCAAGAAGTTCCTAACATGCTCTTTAACAGTAGTCAACGACTAAACTTAATCATGGAGTATGAATCAAATATATTTGACAAAATTTCAGCAGAACCCCCTTTGTTTTTAGGGCTCCGAAATCTGATACAAACATTCACACATAACAAACTCTTATACTACATACTTTATCAGCTCATACACAAGCCCTAACCATTCAATCTCATCACAGATATCAACCTCACAATAAGTTTAGGACTTAGTTCATACTCCATCCCTGCAATATTTTATCTTTAATTATTCTTAAGTTTTCCCCACCAACTTTGAAATTATACACATGATATTTCCAAGTGTCAAGTGAGTCAGCGTCATTTTGCTCTAAGTTCGCGGGAGTTCGGTCCGTTTTATTTGTGGGGAAATAGGGGCAAAGGTAAGAGAAGGGTTTGGCCTTCAGCGCAAGAGTGGCCGGTTCGGCGGAGTGAAACGAGGGGAAGGGAGCGCCTAGCTGCGGTGGCATCACGACCGAGCTTGGCGGCGCATCAAGCTGGCTCCCGGCTGGCCTATGGGTCTCTTAGAAGGGAGGCGTCCGGTGAGTGGATTCATATGGCCGTGTGTGGTGGCAGAGGAGGGGCCGGTGAGGAAGGGGAGGGTTGCTTAGGTTCTCGCCGGAGTCCGTCGCCGTCGAGAGAGAGAGGAGATGAGTGGTGAGGCTCGGCCGATCGTGAGAAGGAGAAGTAGAGAGAGAAGTTCACACTTCTCTTAAATCAATTCATTACTTCTCTTTCTCAGACCTAAGTCTGAGATATATAAATGTAAATTATAATATTTTATTTTAATTATTTAATTCAATACTTTACATTATCTTACCACTTTAAATTATTTTAATTTATCTCCTACTAACTTGAATTATTTTGTTTTATTTTTCCCCACTTTACATCCCATCGCCCCTTTTAATTAATATTATCTTTTAATAATCTCAGGCCAGTTACGTAATCCGGGTCAATGATATAATTCGATCATCACGAAGCGTCTTGTAGCCTCGCGAATTACATCCCTCGTCAGACCAGATTAGCGAATACCGGCTTTTGACTCGCCCAATCTATTTTATCGGGACTCTAACATTTGTCTTATTTTCCTATTAATAAACACTTACGATATCTTCCAATTAAATAATCAAGGTTATTTTTACCGTCCACCTCCAACTTTTCCAAGTGTAAACGGTCCGGCCCAATAAGGCCTTCTCTAGGCCCATTAGTTGCGAGGCTAGATTTAAATTTATTATTCCTCGATTTTCCTTTAAATCGGACTTTAAAATAATTAATTTATTTTTTGTGTTAATTAAACATTAATTGTATAAAATTTTCTGATTTATTTACTAAGAAAATTCGGGGCGTTACAGAATTATTTATTTTTAAAATTTTTTATGATTTTTTTTTAATTTTCAAAGGTTTAATTTTCTAAAAATTAAAAACAAAATAATAAAGATTGGTCGGCTCGGCACACGAGCCCAGCCAGTTAGGACATGCCTCGTGTTGGGCCGATCACCCAAGTGTGGTGGGCACTGCTGACACGGCATGACTGGCCGCCGGGCCGTGCCGACATGAGTATGAACAGTGCCAATGCCGAGTGGTCCCCGTTGACAACCCTAATTGATTCTCTTATATTTTCCATGTTAATTAACGTATTCTTCAAATAAAAAGCAAACATAGGTACAACAACGATGACAACAACAAGAAGGGATCACTTGTTATGTATTAAAAGGCTAATTACGCAGAAGGTCCACCCTCTCCTCCACCACCATGTTAAGCCCTCCGGCCATGTGAGAGGTGAGGAGAGGTACCAAAACCGGCAGCTCCTTGTCAACCCGCCGCAGCTTGAACCGCCGGAGAAGGGCTGCTGCGACGTACTTCATCTGTACAAAGGCCATCTCCCTCCCAAGGCAAACCCTAGGGCCAGCTTGAAAGACCGAAAACTTGTACGGTGACACCGGCGCAACCTCCCTCCGGTCTCCAACGAGCCATCTGCATGGCTTGAATTCGTTCCTATCCTCCCCCCACAGCTTCTCCATCCTCCCCATTCCATAAGGGAAGTATGTGACCCTATCTCCTCCACCCACCCGGGTTCCATCCGGCATCTGGTCGTCACCGGCGGCGTGTTTTGAGTCCCACACCACCGGAGGATAGAGCCTCATGCTCTCACAGAGACTAGCTTCCAAGAACTTCATCTCCTTCAACTCTTGATACCCAATTACCTCTTTTGCTTGCATGACTTCTCTCACCACCTCTTTCTCCACATTAGGGTTGCAAGACAAAAGCCAAAAGAACCAAGTCAGAGCTGATGAGGTTGTGTCTTTCCCAGCCATGATGAAACTAATGACCATATCCCTGATAACCTCGTTGCTTTGCCCTCCTTGTATCAACCTTGATAAGAGGTCATTGTGCACTAACTTCATCTCCATTCCCTTTCTCTTCTCCTTGATGATCTCCATAATCGACCCGTGTATGAGCTCCACTGCCACCTTGAGACGCTTCTCTGATCCCACCCCAAAAGCTCTCTTCGCCTTCCACACCGCAGAGACAGGCGCCATTCCCCGGCTTGCGCTTATCTCTGCCGCAACATCAAAGGCCGAAGCCAGCTCTGACACCGGCATTGATTCGTCAAGGAAGCCGGGGTCTGTGCCCATTGTGATCTTGCATATGTTGTCAAATGCTAAACGCCGGAGCAAAGTCTTGCATGTCTACCACCTTCTTCTTCTTCTCTGACGATGATAATATAGGCAACAGACGGTCATGAACCTCACTTTTAAGGGCTTTAACCACGAAATCCCGGAGAGACTTGGTGGAGAATTCATGGCTTGCGAGCTTTCTCCTGATATGCCAGGCCTCGCCGTCCACGTTGAAGATGCCGCAACCCAGTAGATCTCCAAGGATGTCAGTGAAGGGCTTCCCCTTTGGGTAGTTGTTGAAGTTTGTCTTGAGGATATACTCTACATTCTCTGGGTTCGCAGTGATGATAGTCCGGCGAGCCCCTAATCGGTCCACAACGATTGTGCCGGTTGGGGACTCGGCCAAGAGCTTGGTATACCAGCCTAGAAGCCTGCGGCGGTTCTTATAGAAGGGTATCAAACTTCCAATAAGAAGATGCTTCTCAGGGCCATAGCTTGAACAGCAATATTTCCCATCACTGATAAAGTGGTGAAACAGTGATTGCAAGGCATTGTAGATGAAGATGAGGCTGAAGAACACTATCAGAGTTGGAAGAACTACATTAAGTGGTGATGAAGTGAGGATTGAGAAGAGAAAGGCCATCATGGGGATGATTCCTAAGTACAGTGAGAGGTTTTTTTATTTCATGGTGGTGTGCAAAGACTGGAGAGGTATATATAGAGGTTTTGTGTAAGACCACGGTGGTAAACCTATAATACATATGGCACATGTGGTATTGAGTATCAATCAATAGATGTTGATTTGACATGGGAAAAAAAAGAAGGCGGCATCCAAGGTCTTGGTGATCTAAGGAGCTTGTTTTAAGTCGGCAATACCAGTGGAATGCTGTGGCTACTATTCCACGTTTATATGCATATATATATATATATATATACATGTAGTATTTATGGTATGATTTTTTAGGAGGCTATGGGCATATATGGTAGATATTTTGTGGGGCAATATTGCTTCTATGGTCACATGTTCATGTTTATCCAAAAATAATAATAATTATAATAACTGATTGATTTGAATACATATATGCACCTATAAAAATCATATTTAATTACATGTATAAACCTCAAAAAGAAAATCCACATTTAAAAGATATATTTCAAATCAAAACTTAACTTCTTTAATTTCTAAATATCATTTCAAATTTAATTAAATCAAGCACACAACACAATTAGAGTTAAAAGGGCATGTTTGGTAAAAGTGGGTTTAAGTTTGAAAAAATTGTTGAATGGTTTTGGTGGAAAAATATTAATAAAATTTGTTAATATTTATGATTAGTGTATGATGAATAAAAATAGAGGGGGAGGAGGTTAGAGTACCCAATCTATGTATATTATTAAGTCTGAGTATATCATAATTTTAATTAAAAAAATTAAAAAATCCAAAGATTAAGTTGGAGTTTTAGAAATTTCTCATAATTTTAGATTTTTTAATTTTAGATATATATATATATATATATATATATATATGTATATATTTATATATATTAGTAACTAAAAATTAGATTGACAAATTGAATTTTTTTAATTTTAAATTATAAAATAATATAAATAATAAAACTATCAAAACAACTACTCAAACATATTCTCATGTAAAAATAAATTAGTTTTTGAGGTAATTAACTACTCAATTTCCAATCCATTGAGAATTCTAGAGGGTAGGCGTGTAGGATCATGCAATAGGGTTATGCTAGAGGGTTTTGGTGTTGTACCATACGATAGAGGGTTTGGGATGTTATTGTGGGAGTCGATAAAGAGAGTTTGGGGTGTCATTATATATACGAGCCGATAAAAGGCTTCCATCGATGGATGGAGAGTAGTGGATTGGTGAAGCACATATCACAAGAGCGAGGTAAGCATCTTAAGGAGATATGGGAGGGGCTGGATAGTTTTGTTGTTGGACAAAATAAGGTGAAAAATACAATTTTTTTTAGTTTTATATTGTTTTTGAAATTTACGGTTTGTAGTTTGCACAAACTTATTTGTAATTAATTTGCCAACATTGATTTTAGGTTTTGTGAAATTGATTGAATTGATATATATTATCAAATCCATCTCATTACTCATGATTAATTTATTTTTTAAACAGTGAGCAATGCAAAGGGCCATGTTCCAGTTTATTACTAATGGAATACCAATTGATTACAAAAGCAAAGTTTTGGAAAGATTTTTTTTTCCGATCTCCCTTAGCATATTCTTTAATTCTATTCGAATATTCTCCAAATTATTCCTAGAATATTCTTTTATTCCCCTTGGAGTTTCTAAACATATGTACACTAGAATCTAATTAGGGTTTCCAAACATGTACACTAGATTCTAGGGGCTTCTACTAAAGCCTATAAATTGTACCTTTTGTTACTATTCAATATACGCAATAATTCATTTAGTTTGTCATAGTATAAGAGCCGGTTAAGCAAGCGTCTCCCTCTCCACTTTGAGACTCCCTAGCCCACCATTTTACATTGACCCTCCTCAATATGTCCCCTCACCTCCTCTCTCGGGTAGTCACCTAGTCGTGCCCCCTTCTCTCATGCTTTCTCTCTTCCTCGTTACTTCACTTCCCCTCCTTCCCCTCAATGGACCCTTTTTTCTCTCCACCTACCACCTTCTCATGTTTGTTGATGGTACACTGATAAACATTCAATTGATCATATCTGTATACTATTTTAATTCCCATTTTGCATGCAATCTGAAGATATTATAGCCCACAGACACTAAATTCATGTTGATTTTCATTTTCAGAGCATTATAAGGGCTGAAGAGCAAAAAGGAAGAAATCTGGTATCGAACAAGACAAAAACAAAGCACAGAAGAATTTACATGGGGCACGTAAGCACGCGCCCGCGTACAACGCAGAGGGACCCCATGCACAAGCACGTACGGGTCCGCGCAGAGACGGCCGTGGGATCTCATCTGAAGCACGCACCCATGCACGCCTACACCCATTCAAGCCCTCGCCGAAGCTCGTGTAGGTCGGGATCAGATCCAAGTTTATCCAAATTTAAAAGATGACGATTGGAGATCGCGTTCAATGGAGACAGAGCTTCTATAAAGGAGATTATTAGGGTTTTCAAAGGGAGATGGTTGTTACCCACTTTCTCAAATCATCTCGTGACGGCAAGGGGATCGAAGGGAAGCTCAACCACACATCGTTGCACACCGCTAACAATGGAGGAAATAGTGTTGGACATTATGTTTGCTTTCCTTTCCTTTTATTTTATTTTTGATGTGTGCTTCCCTTTAATGGGGAACTAATTTGTTAGATGTTTGGACATGTTGAACCTCCGGGTTATGATCGATTTAACTTTATGATTGGTTGTTTGATTAGTTGAGGTCTATTGAATGTTCTTTTTATGCATTGAATTTCTAGGTTTACTGCGGCGGTATGGTTTTCAATTTTGATTTACCGTGGGAAGAAGCGAACGCCTCCCCGGTTAAGACATACTTCAATAGAAAGAATCATGATCACAGCGAGGCCTCGGGTGTTTAGAAGAGAGACTCTTTTAAATGTATTATTCTCATGATTCTTCGAAGTTATAGGTTCCCTAGAACATCACACAGTGAGGGTACTAAGATTAGTAATTCACCTCGACGGAGGGTATGAAAGCATCCTTCAACCATCAGTTTAGAAATCTAGATCTAACAAGTTACATGACAACTGTAAAACCCACGAATTTTAGGAATAAATTTTTTTTTATTATTATATTCCATAAAATGAAATTCATAAATTATTTAATTCCTTAAGCTTGAAGGATGGAGAATTTAAAAGTTTTAAAAAGGGAATTAAAATAGGTTTTAAGACCAATTAGGGATAATTGGGAGTTCAAGGACCTATAAATAATTTTGTAAAGTATTGGGGACCTAAAGGAACTTTTCCTCTCTCACAGAGAAGGGATGTGATTGCGATTTAAAGAAGTTCAGGGACTTCTGGTTAAATTTCCAAATCAATCTCTATAGAAACGGTTTAACGGCCAGGATTAGAACATCTCTGGAGAGTGCTGATCGCGAAGCATTATAAAGGCTCATATGGAGCCACGTGGCGAGTTAAGATCTAATCTATCTGATCACAGATCAGTTACGAGGCAAGAGAGATGGATGGGATGGAAATGACCCTACGGTGCGGGCGACCATGAGCCGTCCATCTCATGATCGTCTAAACTCGAGGCATAGAGAGGGAGATCCGGGGAGGGTTACGTGGCGCAGGGAGAGCCACTCGTCCGCATGAGTGCTAGATACGAGGTGTGAAGTTAAGATCTGACCATTGAGTTTAGATCTAATCTGGACCGTTGATCTGTTGACGGATCAATCCCGAGATTGAAGGATTTAATCAAAACCGTTGGATGGGATCGGGAAGATCTCGACCATCCATCAATGACGATCCGAGGCATCCTCTCCTCTCTCCTGCCCCTACTACCCGCCACGGGAGAAGGCCGGCCACGGAGAGTTATGCCCGAAAATCTCGCTTCGTCGGACGAAGTAACTTCGGGGGCGTTCTGGTCGATTCGCCTACCTCCCCTCTATAAAACCCACCCTTGGGCACCTTCTGGGACTCAGTGGAGCGAAGGATCGAGGTGGACGCCGGCGAGGTTGATCGGAGAAAGGAGAAGCCTTCTCGGGACGTCGTTGACACTTCTAATATCGCCGGAAGGACCGAAATCCAGGTAGGAACCCTTTCCGGGCTTCAATTTTGAGTTTGATGCACATTTAGCTTGGTTTAGGGCTCGCAGGAATCGTAAAATAGAGGTCGAGTGGGAGAGGCTCCGAGTAGGTACATTGGGCGCCGGGGATGTCCGCTACATGCTCGCAGGGCCGAGACGAAGCTAACGCCGGGGGTGTCCGGCCGGTTGCAGTGTCTGCCGTGAAGTTCGATTTTCGTGAGCATCTCCGGTGAGGCACGGGCGGGAAAGAAGAAGAAGGTGTTTCAAAAAATATTAATTTAATTACTTTAATTAAATTAATAACCTTAGTATGTGACAAGATTAATTTGGGGCCTTCTTTGAGAAGAATAATAAGTTTTAATAACTTAGAATGTGACAATTATTTTTGATTCATTGTTAGTATAGTTTTAAATATTTTTTAAAGCATTGGTAGAATAATATATGGCATGATTTAATTATTCAAAGTGTGACAATTAAATCATAGTGAACTATGGAAATGTGACAAGCTAATGGAATAATTAGTTAAGTCATGATTAATTTATTCTTGGTATGACAAAAATCAGTTTACTAAAGTCATGGAGAATAAACTATAGTGTGACATAGTTTAATTAATTAACTAAGTTAATTAATTGGTTACATGGGAGCTATAGAAGTGTGACAAGAATAGTGGATTTGATTAAAATGGTTTAATCATTTTAATAGGTTTAATTGACCTATGTGGTGTAACATAATCTTTGGATTACTTAAAGTGAATAAAGGGTTTTGATTAAGTTTCAAAACTTTGGTAGTGTGACAAGATTAAGTATGAATAAAATCATTTAGTGGGGTTACTAAATATTTTAATAGGGTTTGATTCAAAACCTTGGTATTGTGACAATAATCTTGATGATTATTTTATATGATCAAAATCATTATGAAAGGAAATGTTAAACTTAGGTGAATTGATCAAATTGGCTCCTATGTCCCAAATGAGGAATTTAGACTTGATTAAATGGACCATGGCTAGGATCTAAAATGGTCAAGAGGGCTTAATGGATTTAATCAAGTTAACTTAAGGAAATTTGGGTCTAGGCAGACCAGGATAATAAAAATATATAAAAAGGTTGAGAGAGTAGGGAATGGAACCCACAACCTCCCAACCAACAACATAAGTCCTTAGCCACTAGGACATAGCTGCTTTCAGTGCTAAAGGTTGGTAACCTTTAAATTATAAGGGTTCGAGAACTTTCGGGTTTCACTAAGTAAACTAAGTAATAGACTAATCAAGGAAGGTGGTTAGGTTAACTTAGTTATTTCGAGAAAGATTATTTAAGCTAAAGTGGTTAAGGAGATTAGTTAGTCACGGGATACCTAAGTAAACCATGGACCCGTAATATAGGAATTGGGTCCATAGTTTTGAAGAGCCTAATGGGCGGGCTTAATTGGTTTAGTCCAAACTAGTTTTGTTATTAGATAATGACAAAGTAATAGGCTGAAGATAGCGGGATGCGGGTGGAAGGAGCTAAACCCTAAATTAAGCTCTAGTAACATAGAAGGACCTTAAACCCTAGGGTCCTAATTTGCCCAAGTGAAACTGAGTAATGGGCTTCAAATGGGCCCCATTCAACTAAAGTGACTAGAGATGACTAAATAGTGTTCAGACTCGACAAACGTAAGTAGAGTTGACGGAGTTGACCAGTTGGGTCTAGAGTCAACTAAAGGACATGGAAACAGAGGATAAGGACCAGAACTCGGAGAGATGGTCTCTAGGACCCGTTAGTGGGCCTAAGACCAATAAGAACGAGAGTCATGCATATGCAACTAGTAACATAGGGTTTTATTAGAATTTTACCTCTAATAGAAACTCTATCACATTAGATACTCTCGGGGAGTCCAAGAGGCATTTCAAGAGGTGATTAGGAGGGCTTCGAGTTCCAGTGAGAGGTAAGTACTTTTGCCTCTTCCCTTGGATGATTGTTTCCTTGTTGAACATTCGTATGCATGCTTATTGGATTCCCTGGATATTTATTCCATTGATCTCATACTTGTGCACGTTATTTTCGTGCCTAGGAAGTTTGTTTCCCTGCTCATTCATGCTTGTATGCCCCTTTGGGGGTATTGTTCCATTGATATCATAATTTGATATGATTGCATACACTCGTAATTTGTTCTCTTGGACACCTACTTCGATGTTAGTGTGTGCATGTTGAGATGTTAGCATCCTGTAGGGTATGCTTGTGAGTGTTGAGTGTGCCTACACATTTGGCCTGCGTGGCCAGGTGGAATCCGCGTGAGCTTGTCTTGTGGCGGTAGGTATACCTTAACTATCTTGTTTTGAGGATTCTCCGTCCTCGTATTCTTTGTTTCCGCCGATTAGGGGTAAAATCTTTGGTAAATCTTTGTTTCCTGCCAGTTGGGGAAATAACTGGTAAATCTTTGTTTCACGCTAGTGGGGGTAATAACTGGTAATCTTTGTTTTCCCGTCAGTGGGATGATACGCTGACAAAATACGACTATGTTTAGTAGCACTACTAGACCATGGGCCGAGGGTCGATATTGGTGATAACCGACTAGTTAGTTTGACTCGTGAACTCTTAGGAGTTCTTTGTTGAGATACATTGTTAGGAGCCCTATCGTTGTTATGGTAGACTCCAAGAGTTTGATTTGTATGGGTTTTGGCCCGGTTGTGTGGATTGATGATATTCGATTTGTTCATTTTGACTTTTCTTGTATCATCACGTGTTGCTTTGGATTATCATTTGAGATTCCGGTAGGGGGTACTTACAGGGCTTTCCTTTCGAAAGCTCATGCGCCTTCTTCCTTCTTTCTTTTTAGGGTTCAGGGGTAGGTGACTCAAACTTCGAGGCGTTGAGCGAAGGGTTGGGCTGATTTTGGAGAGGTCAGGGACCTAAGGTTATGTGTGAGAGTCTCACTTGTAGGACCCTTATAGGGCATTGACGTGTGTAGGGCATGTAAACCCTTTTAGGTCTTAATTCCGTTGTAGAAACTTCTGCAAATGTTTAAATATGACATTTTGAGATATAATCGATTTTTATGTGTTATCAGATTTACTCATCTAGGCCTTGTATGCGAGTGGGGCTGCGTCTCCATTCGAAAGTGCGGCCGGTCATTCACGATGCTTTCGAGGTCCCTTGATCGAGGTGGTCGGGCGTGACAACAACTTCGGAGGGGATACATGCCTGAGTATCTCCCTTCTCGATTAATTACCCCTTTGGACTACATCCTTCTTTTTGTAGTTCAAGTCTTTAGTTTTCCTTAGATAATTATATAAGAATCCCACAAAATTCTAATTAGACTAGTTATTGGAAGATTAGTGTTTTGGTACTCCTCGGTCCACGAGGATCGATATTTGACTTTTAGAATCCACTTTATTACTTGTCTCGACCCGGTGCACTTGCGGAAGTGAGCACGCATGTGGCAACACATCACACACTCCTTGCCCCTCTTTTTCTTTTCTTTTCATTTCTTCATGGAGTTGCAATGCTCTACAAAATTGTTCTTCTTCTCCCTAGTCCCAACCCTCTTCTTCTTCTTTTTTTTCTTCTTCCACCGGAGTATGCCACACCTTCATCGCTGACATCCAAGCCCAAGAAGCCCTCAAGCCTATTATCAAACTCTAGAACCTTCTCCTTGCGACAGAAGTTGCGATCTCTCTCTCTCTCATAGCGCACCTCTCGATCTGTCTCCCTTTCACTCTCTCTCTCTCACAGCCGGCCTCTCCTTCTCCCTCTCTCATAGTCGGCATCTCCCTCTCCCTCACCCTCTCTCATGGCCGGCCTCTCGATCTTTCTACATCTCTTTCATAGCCGGCCTCTCTTTTCCTTCGACCTCTCGATCTCTCTCCTTTCTCTCACAGCCGGCCTCCCCCCTTTATTTTATTGCGGACCTCCCGATCTCTCCCCTCTATCTCACAGCCGGCCTCTCCTCTCTCTCTCTCTCTCTCTCTCTCTCTCTCTCTCTCTCTCACAATAGGCCTCCCATTTCCTTCTATCTCACAACTATTGCTCTCGCTGCCAATCTTGTCTTCCACTCTCGTGCAAACATATCGGGATTGTTCATTACTACATCCGAGAGCAGGTTTTAGGTGGTCACATACAATTTCATCATGTTCCTTCTCAGGTTCAGCTTGATGACATCTTCACCAAGAGGCACTCCCCATCGCCCAATTTTATACTCTCTTCTAAACTCATGACACTTCACCCGCAATTAGTTTGCCGGGGCGTATTAAAGGAAAGATTTGTTTCCCGACCTCCCTTAGCATATTCTTTTATTCACTTCGAATATTCTCAAAATCATTCCTAAAATATTCTTTTATTATCCTAAGAGTTTCTAAACATATGTACACTAGATTCCAAAGACTTCTAATAAAGCCTATATATTATAACTCTTTAGTTATTATTCAATATACTTGACAACCCCTTTCACTTTTTTGTAGGTTTTAGTATTTTTTGTATTTTATATAAAATTATTTTTGGAACCCTCTCAACTATGGGCATGCCAAATCCTTAAAAACATGTATATTTTTTCATTTTTATTTGGAACATATTAAATGATAAATTTTTTTATTTCTATCTACAAAATAAAAAAAATAATTATAAAGTATTTAAATTTAAATCCTACTAATAAGGGATCACTTATCTTTGTGTGGGGCTCTTGCAAAAGTGAACGTTGGAGTCCAAATCACTGGATTTATTTTTATCTTATTTTCAATGTGATTGTACTTTATTAGATATTAGACCATGAAAGTTCAAGCCGTAATGAAATGAAATGGTGGCCACTTGTCCTGATGAATAAAGAATAAGCCATCAAAAAACATAAGAGACGAACTTAGATAATACCATGTGAATCACATGTTTTTGTTTTATTATTATTATTGGTAAGTCTACCTAGCAATGTTGGAATCCTCTTTTTATTAGATGCCTTTTTCAGCCACCAAACTTGTAGTGGAGGTATAGCTGTTATTGCAGTCAATTATACACGTTATAAAACGATTTAAATTTCCCAAATATTTTAATTTATGTGATTTTTTGTCAAACAAATTATCTTAATATAACGCAACGTTGAGTGAGAGCTGTCAGAAAGTCGCACTGGCAAAATTTTATGATGATCAAATTTTATTTTGCTAAAAAAAAATCAAATTATTTTATGTGTAATTGTTTTTAAGAAATTCGATGTTTAAAATACTATTTTCTAAAATAAAATATATAAAAAAATAATATCTTTTTTGTAATAATTGAATGCGTTTTTTCGCTAGGCCAAGTTGCGCAAACTGTTGAACAAAATTATGAAACTTTCAAAGATTCTAACTATTGCAAGGATTTTCTTTTGGTAGGTGATAGTTTATTTTGTATTTTTTTTATTTTCCTTTTTATCTAAACACTAACCTCAAAATAAATAAATGGCTTGAATTCATTAATAATAATAATAATAATAATAATAATAATAATAATAATAATAATAAATTTCATTTATTCGATTATTTTATTTTATTTTCCTTATTTTTACTTTCCTGCAACTAAACAAAAGATTTTTTTCCCATAATTTAAGTGCGATTAACCAACATTTAAGAATTAGTTTGAATATTTGAAATCCTTGTTAAAATGCGTTGATATATCTTATGATTGAATACTAACAAAAAGGAAAGAAATAAAAGTTAGGATGGGATCAAGTGTCCTTTTCACTCCATTAGATTTTGGTGGCTATACATTTCGTTCAAAGGGAAACTGAAGGACAATGCTTTTCAAAAGACACTGATCAAATCACCATTTACACTTCATTTATTTTATAAGGACAAAGGCAATTTATTATCAAGGGCATGCCCTCTATTTTTTGTTTTTAAAAGTTAAATTCACAATTGAAATGTGCGTTTTCTTTCCTTTATTTTTTTATAATATGTTTTTCTATCTTTTCACTTTCATTGATTTGGAGACTATAAATAATAATTGATTTTAATAGTTAGAAATGTTGAATCACTTCTTTTAAAACTAGCAATCTAAAGATGACGAATTGGGGCATCATATATACATAACCCTCCAAATTAAAACACATAAAGTCAGCAATTTTTTTCCAATTTTTTGAAAATAAATTCTTTCAAGATATGTTTTGCGATATGATACGTGGTGGTCATCTCAGATTGCTTTCTCATGGTGTTCACAAGTGCAATCCATTCGGGTTGCTCAAAGCATAGCACACAAATTACATGAGCCGCAATTTAATAATTTAATTTTGACCTCATGTCCTTGAAGTTCCTTTCAACACAATACTTGGTTGTGAGTGAGCAACGTAAGAAAAAAGAAAAATTTGTACATTAAGAACTCTTCTTTCCGTCTTTCGTCTTGTTTCCCTTCCACTGTTTGTAAAAAGGAGTTTGGGGTCCATAGTGAAGCTCATGGAAGTGAAACTTTTGAACTTTTCCATCTTTTCCCGTCTTCATTTCCAATATTTTGAGAAGTCATGATGATGTTGATTGCCTTTTTCCGCGTCATAAGCCACATGCTAGAAGGCCTTTTTATTCTTTTTGAATATTTTGGGACAAAGAGGCAAAGTCCAAGGATTATATAATAAGTGAAGCATAAAGTCTAGGATTAGATTAAGGTCTGTTTATTATAGGTCTTCCTCATCTTCAATGAGTCCAATACACAACACCTTTCTCTATAAAAGCACACTATAGACTCTTTCATTTATATATTGTAGATGCAGAGATATGCTCCTCATGTCGGTGAAAGTTGAAATACTTCGATTGATTTTGAATGAGAGATCATTTGTGATTGATGACTTCTTTCGTTCGCTCCTTCACTTTGTAGGATTAGTGTAACACCCGTATCTCTACTTGTTGAAGACTTACTTCTTATTGTAGAGATTAGCGTGATTGATTGGAGATTTACTTGATTGGAGATTTGAAATATTACTTGACTTAGAGATTGTATAGTTTTTCATTTAACTGAGTTCCTATAAATTGTAATGTAATTTCTCCCATGAGAGAATAAAGAAAATATAGCAGAGTTTCTTGCTCATCATGATTGCTTAATTGTTCTCAACTTTTATCACTGTTGTTCAATTGCTCTCAACTTTTATCATGGTATCAGAGCTATGGTGAATTCAAAGGTGATACATCGAGCAACTTTGGTTGGGGATTTTGAAGTTTCTGAAGCACCAGCTATGGTGACTCACAACCGCTCAACTCAAAACCGGGAGGATCGACAACGAGACTTCTATCCAAAGCGCACTAATGGTGTCGATAAATCTGCATATAAATGTAGGTGCCATCAGACTAGGCATACTAAAGATCGATGCTTTGAGTTGGTGGGATATCCAAAATGGTGGGATGATAGACGGGCAGCCCGGAAGAAGAAGACTGAAACTACTGATGCGATTGCAACATCGGTTGCAACAACTGTAAATAATGGTAGTAATGTTTTTAATATTTCTTCACTTGTTTCTAATAGTGCATGGATAATTGATTCTAGTCCTACAAATCATATGACATTTGAATCTAGACAAGTCAACCTTCTTAAACTATTCTCATAACAAATTGTTTCCACTTCCAATAAAAACGCTATCCCAGTTGTAAAGGAAAGATCCTAGACTCTCACTGATACTTTGAATCTTGATTCTGTTTTGGTTGTTCATCCTTTAGAATATAACCTATTATAAGTTTCTCAAATAACCACAACCTTATCTTGTGTTGTGATTTTTTGGCCTGACCATTGTGTTTTTAAGCACATCAAAACAAAGCAGACTATTGGTTGTGATATTGGACGGGGCAAGTTTGTACTACTTTGATTTGGCGTTAGGAATCTTAGACAAGTTACAACAAGTCCTCAAAGTGAATAGCTCTAAAGGGGAGAAAATGTTCTTCTCCCCCTTAGAGCTATGGCATAGATGCATAGGGCATGCTTCATTTAGCTATCTAAGAAAGTTATTTCTCAGTTTATTTGCCAAAGTGGATGTTTCGAGTTTCCATTGTGATGTATATGAAATGACAAAAAGCCATCGAACTCCATTTCCATTGAGTTCAACATTGAGTCCACTTCCATTTTATGGTGATACATTCTAATGTTGGGGGGTCATCTAAAATCTCAACTTAGGGAGGAGCTCGTTGTTTTACCTTTAATTTATTGATGATTGTACAAGGATGACTTGGTTATGTTTAATGCAATCCAAGGAGAAGTCTACTCATTATTTCAAAAGTTTCATAAAATGATTGAAACTTAGTAGAATTGAAGTCAAGATTCATAGGAGTGACAATGGTGGAGAATATCAAAGTTACGGACTTCAACATTTCTTACAAGCTCATGGCACTATCAATCAAACTATTTGTTCCAATACACTTGACTAAATGGACTCGTTGAGGAGGAAAATGGACATTTGTTGGAAGTTATGCATTGCCTCCTTGATCGCAGCCCATATGTCATTATCCTATTGGGGAGAAGCTCTTACTTCTGCAACATATTTGATCAATAGAGTTCCCTCTAGCTCTATTGGCTTTGGGACACCACTCTAAGCTCTTACGGATGTTGTTAGTACAATAATCGTCCCAAATTTACCCCGTTATGTCTTTGGCTGTGTAGCTTTTGTCCATCTCTATAAACATCAATGCAATAAGCTAGCTCCTCGAACGTTGTGATGTGTTTTGTTGGATATGCTCTACCCCAAAAAGGGTACTGATGTTATCGTCCTCCAACCCAACTCATGTTTGTCACAGTGGATATGGTTTTCCATAAAGATGAAATGTATTTCTCACCTGAGTCTGAAATTCAGGGGAGCACCAACAGGAAATTCAGACTCTGGATTATGATCCCTTACAATGTGAATGTCAAATTTATGAAGAAAGTACTACTAGAGATATAGTATCAACAATGCTACAAGATAAGTTGCAACAAAAACTACAACACTTGTACCTGCTGCAACAGATGCTGTAAGGGAAGTTGCAACAGAAAATGCAAGACCTGCACTTGTTGCAACAGAAGATGGCCATAACCTGAAGGAGTAACAAAATTAGAAGGCACACATTGCGCCGACCCGAATCCGGGACCTTGGAGCGCAGCCTTGTGAACCGAGAATTTGTACCCAAGTAGAGGCGCACCTCACTCGGATACAAGGCCTAAGGAAATCATAACATATAACAAATAACTCAAATTTAATAATTGGATAATATCAGAGTCACAACGAAAATAAAATCAATTAGGGTTTACATGCCCTACATATGGTCAAGGCCCTATAAGGGTCCTACAATAATACAATCTCTCACTCAAGAAAAACCTGAGGTCCTCACACCTCAGTAAAAGCCGACCATCCCCTCTCACGGTAGCCCTAGTCCGAGTCACCTACTCATGGGACACGAAAAGAAGGGAAGCAAGTGTGTGAGCTTTGAGAAAGGGAAAGCTTAGTAAGTACCCTCTGAGAGAACACAAGCGAAGCCAAAGCCGACTGATAATGGATAGGTCAAAATAGACATATCAAAACATCCATCGGTAGAAGCCAAACAATGGGGCCACGCCCGCACAATCAAAACCCTAGGAGTCTACCACAACCATCGACAGCAGTGCGACTCACGTCTGCATCAGCGACCCTCGGGCGAAGAAGGAACTCAAAGAAACTTCGGCGAACATCCCGATTGACAACACCACGACATCTGGCTGCCCGGTGGCCCGACACATGCAAGCTCTCTGGTAGCGCTACCTCTCTCTCATGTCGACATGAGTGATTACTTTCGCCCTTGGCCAGCGAGGGACAACAGTATCGTCCCTCACAGTGGGGAGTGCGAGCGTCAGGGTGTCCCGTCCCCAACACTCTCACAACATCCGGAGCTCACCTGCTCCACTGAATCAGGGCGGAAGAAGAAACTCAGTCGGCGCACACCTATCCGGCTAACACACAAGTACCGAGTATCTCATTGGTCTCATGCCAGACAACAGGAGGCTATGCTCAGCGAGCCAGCTCACTCCACTGACTCATACCTACCTAGCGCACTGGCGCCCACGAGGTGCCTATAGCCAAGTGTCGGCCCACGGGAGGGCATGTCCAATGAGCATTCCAACAAACAGGTAGTAACAACACTACCACAAGCACACCAATCATACACATACGAGGAAAGAGAGCAAAACAAACATGTATGTGCAAGCATCCAAGAAAAATAGATACCACAAAGAAGATATGCTAACTAATAGCATTCATCAAAGCAAGAAACCCAAAAAATGGGTAGGAGCGAGGCAAGAGTAACTTACCTCAACTAATAAACCAACCGACTGATCCGTATTCCTCCTGACGCGGCTCCACGTCAAAATCTGATAACAATAACCCTGACTTAGTATTATCACCTAAATAACGTGTTTATTGTTCATGTTAATGTTATTGCAAAAATTTGAGATCATTACTGCGCCAATCTAAAAGTACGCCCATAACCACGATTACGAAACCCATTTGAGTTGAACCAAAGCTCCTTTGTAAAGATCTTTTCGGCATCTTTCCAACGGTATACTATATGTCTCTATAGGGAATCCGGACTACTCATTTGTCCCTCAAAGTGGGCTGACGGCTATGAGCCCTTCTTTGTTTCTATCTTGACCAATCTTGGTCCATTAAACTTAAATATTCTTGATTAAGTCATTTTGATTTAACAATAGACCCAACTCATTGGGTTTGATCAAACCTAACATGACTAAACCCCAACCTTCTTTAATCTCACTACTTGGCTATTAAACCAACTCGACCTTGAAGTGAATTAACTTAAACCATTTATTGATCTCTGCATGTATAACCCATTAACAGTAACCAAGTTCTCTAGCCCTCTTAACAAACAACACCTTTGCTAATCCTTAAATTGTTCCCATAAACCAGCAACCTCAATTTACTCATGTCCATGCTTTCATGAACCTACAAAGATAGGGATAGATTGGCTTTACACTTCTCATGATCATGTATATAAATTCAATTCATGAAACCACCCATGGAGGTTAAACTCCAACCCTTGGACCAATTCATTACTCATTCAGTCCCCCATATATCCTTATAACCCATCCATGCATGCATATATGAATCCTCATATTTATCACCACACCACGGTGAGATCACGAGGAATTTAGAGAAACTCACCGGTATAGATGTCAACAGAATCTTGAAGATAAACTAAGCTGTCCAAACCCGGATCTCCATTGTTCAGATTGGATCAGGACAAGTCTTCACCACGCTCACCAAAAATCAGCTCGATCAGTCTAGGAATGATCATCCGATTGAAGCGGATGATGAAGCTGGTGGTGCGAGGAAACCAGCGATGATAGGTTACTGTTTCACACCGCGAGAACCCTACTCTACCGGCCACCAAAAGCAATCTTCACTGTTCAAAATGAAGAATGAAGAGTCAAGAACAATCTCACCAAAATCAACCACGATCCAGCGGTGAAAAGGGTCGAATGCTAATGGACATAGAGCATGCTCAATATACCTTTGAACAAAAAATCCAAGTCTCTCAAGTTTTTCTCTTTTCTTCCTTCCTCTCACCTCTCTTCTTAATTCCCAATGGCCCATAAACTTTCTCAAACTTGTTATTGTTCTATGCCAAGCTTCAAGATTACATGCCTTATATAGGCCTTACAAGTGTAACTTCTACAACCCTTCCCATTCTAAACCTCCCTCATAAACCTCAAGACAACATCCAATTCATTCCAACCTTTCAACTTTATAACCCCCATGGCACCCTTCCCATTCTAAACCTCCCTCATAAACCTCAAGACAACATCCAATTGATTCCAACCTTTCAACTTTATAACCCCCATGGCATTTTTCTTATTCCATTACTCTTCTCAAAACCACCATGGATAGAAAATAAATCATTTGGGTTTGACCAATTTTATCCACCTTAATTAACTAGCTTGAATTATTAAACCTAACCATATAGGCCAAGCAATCAAATTCAACATAATTAAACCTGCTCCAATCAAATCCCGGTTCAACCCTGAACCCAAATCTTGATTGATTAGACTAAACTAACCAACTTATCAGCTTAATCGATTAACTAATTAACCTTTTAAATCAATTAGACTTGGTCACTTGGCTAGCCCAACCACATTGTGCTAATCTACTTGATTAGGTTTAACAAGTTGAGTGAGCCCAATTTAATTAAACCAAGTCAACTAATCAGTTTGACCTGACCAACTTAATTAAATCAATCAAGCTCACAATCAACTGACCCAATCAACTCATTAGGTCCGAACCCCACTCAATTACTAATGGTTTGCCAACATCAATAGAATTAATTTAGATTTAACCCAATTTAAACATTGATTCACCCTAATTGGTTGAACCTAACCATCATCACATAATGGTTCAATCTAATCAACTAAACTAAGTGAATCAAACCCCCTTTAAAATTTGATTGGGTTTAGCCAATTTGAATCAACTTAACTTAATTATATATCCAATTTAATTAATTAAGTTAGATTAAACTAATTACTCAAATAATCATCCCTCTAATCCCTCTTCTTCTTCTTCTCGGCCGAGCTCACCGGAGCCGCCATCGGTGAGCACACAGCCCACCGGGACTGGCTTGCCATGCCTCTGCGATCACGTCAGTCAGAACTCCCTCCGGGGGTGGCGACCGATGCCTATACCTACTCCAAAGTTTCTCAGTCCCGGCTGAGACCTTCTCCCCCTCTGTCGAGCTTAAGCAAAACACCGGCATGCATATAACTAAGTCCAAAAAGCTACATCGAGGAGGAAAACACTTACAAGAAGGTCTCCGCTGACAAATATCGCCACTTGAGAGCTCCCTGAGCGGTTGCAAGCACTCTGTCTTCTCTGACGCACGAGGCTGCACCAGTGACCAACTACCACCACCTTCTCCTTCCTCTCTCGGCCTCCCCTCTGACCGAAAACGCCGAAAATAGACATGGGCACTTCAAATGCTGACAGATACCCCTTTACTCTCTCCAGCACAGCTCGTCGGAGCTCCACTCCCACTATCGCTCACTGACCTTTGCGTTCGATTTCCCCTCTCAAGTTGTGGCTACCACCTTTATAGGCTGAGGGAGTGAAGAGGAATCGCCTTACAAGGGGCAAGGTACATTTTGTTGGCGGCCTTGCGGCCTTCCACGAGTGTAGCAGTAGGGGAAGGAGGTGAGAGGCATACGGTGGCGTTCTTGGTGGTTGAGGGAGAAAGCGACTGCATCGTGATCGGGTTTTCGGATAGGCGATAAGGATCACCTGAGATCCATCCAGCGGCGAGGAACACGTCCATATACCTCGTATCATGCTCCTTTGCTTGGTGGGGCGGTGCGATCTAATGCGTGATCAGCGGCGGATCTTGCCTTCCGTCACCGATCTTGTAGAAAATCACAAGATGGCGGCCCTCATCTACCCGCACCATGAGACCATTTCACGCCACTATCACCAAATGCCTCGGATCCAAACACGATGGGATGGATCTAATTTCCCGGTCCAGAGCCATATTGGCCTCACATTATTGTGGGCTTCTATAGCGCTCATGATTTACAGCGATCCGAGATAATTAGATCTCGGTAGTTGATTCGCCTTCCATATGGACTTTTCTCTGACAAATTAACTAGAGATCCCTGCCTCTTTTTAGATTACACTTTAGTCCACATATGTGAGAGAGGAAAATTTCCCTTAAGTCCTTATTACTCTTCAAAATTACATTAAGGTCCTTCTGACACTCCATTAACCCTAATTAGGGTTTTAATCCTTTTAACCCTTATTTTCCCTTCTTAATTCAATCACTAAATACGTAGGGAACCTTCCTTTTAGTTGCCTTCCTTTTAGTTGACTAAATCAAGAAAAAATTTACTCCATAAAATCCTTGGATTTTACATCACCAGTCCATCTCCATTCAAGTGCGAACCCCTCATTAATATACCACGCCAATTGTCTACTGAGGATGTTACTTATAAAGTGTCTCAACCACAAATAAAACAGTTGCCACATTGTCAAACCAGAGATATTCCTAAACCCATATATGAACCTGACCTTTCTAGTAAAGTTAAATATCCTATGAGTTATTTCATATCCTACCAAAATTTGTGTTAATCAAATCAATCACATGTAAATCAATTATCTACTGTAGGTATAAAGCATCAAACTTGGGAGCTTGTTGATTGTCCACCAGGGAAGAAGCCAGTAGGATTTCGATGGACTTATACTGTAAAGTACAAGGCAAATGGCATGGTTGTATAGTAATGTCCACTCATGTGGGTCTAGTATGCCTCTAAAGCTGGTGATATGCAATTTAAAAGTGCACAGGTCATACCAAGTAATAAAGTGGACTTGAAACACAGATGTCGATCCCACAGAGACAAGAAATACTAGTACCAACTATTCCTCTATTAGTTAGTCGATCCATAAATTGGTGGTTGTGAACTAAATTTAAAACTAAAGAAAACTAATAACCAAGGGTATGGAGAATGTGAATTAAGCTTGATGACAATCAATCATGAGAAGGGGATACTTAGGCAATAAATCCCCCTTGGATTTTACCATAAGTTATAGATGGAGATCACTATGTCTATGACTGATAAGGCTTGGGCCAGGGCTCCTAACGTGTACTAAATCACTCTCTCGAGGTGATCAATACCTAATTCCATCAATTGCATTACACTCTAGGGAACTTATATCTATGAAGGGCTATAGGAATAAGTCATATTAAGGGCTTGCTCTCCTTCGTACCCAATCTCTCGGTATACTGCCAATCCCTCTATTGGGTGGGTGTACACACGAGGAGGTGTTAAACTTCCCCTGTATGGACTAATAATCTCTCCGGGCTCTCGCAACGTAGAGAGACTAATACAACATTAAAACATTCAATAGACTCATAAAGACAAATCAATCAAGCAACCATAGAAATCAACATCACGTTAATCCATCACTAGTATCTACAAAATTAGTTTCCCATTAAAGGAGAACAACAATCCACTACATAGAGATTACAAACCACCAAAGCTATAATGAGAGATGTTGTTACATACACTGTTGGCGACTTCTACTGCCCTAATCAAAGAGATAATTCCTCTCCAAGAAGGTTCTCCCTCCCCCTACCTAAAACCCTTATCAGTTGTATTTATATCACCCACTAGGGTTTTGGGGTTTCCATTTCCGATTCTGCCCCTATTAGGGTCCGCATTGCAAGGGAGAGTTATTGTAACGCCCCGCCCTCAAGATCCCAGGCCTACGGGCATGCGACAGACAGGCCATACCCGAATAGGGACGGGCCCTGCCCGAGCACGAAGCCTCGATGATCACCAATCATAATCACGCACACAAACGGGAATCATACATAAAGAAATCAACATGTCTACAACATGATAAACAGCAGAAATAAATATACGAATCCCTGGGTCTACAAACCCTAATATCCTGTCATACAAAAGCTCCTACTCTGGAACCTATAAATGATATCCTCACACACTCATGTAACCCAAGGCACCCACCTCAGCTCTCAATCCCCTGTAGTCTTGCGTGGCTCTCTAGTGTCCTGTAACCTACTCCTAGGGATCTGAAAAGAAGGACAACAAGTGCATGAACTTTCGAAGGGAAAGCCCAGTAAGTACCCCGCAGGGAAACATAATAAAGTCATGTCAAATTCAATGTAATATAAGAAAATGATGGGAAAATCAAGAACATGACCATCAAACCCGGCGTGGGAAGCACAAACCACACCGGCCATACCACCTGGAGTCTCGGACCTACCCCAATGAAAACTATCCAACGTTAGGGACTTCCTAACTAAAATCATGTCATCTCATGACAAACAGCTAAAGCAAAGCTTGCAAACCATCCCCCTGGCAGTCATCAGCCTAAGCCGATGCCAATCCTCGGTCCATAGCGCTACTCACACATACATGTACGTACATGGTCAGCGTATCATCCCACTGACGGGTATACAGGACAACCAAAGTATCGTCCCTCTGACAGGAAAACACGAACAGGGTGTCCACCGGCCCTAAACGCCAAACAGGAGCTACACGCTCCACTCACCGAGAGGAGAATCTACAAGAACAACACATATTGAGTGGAAGGAAATATCATACAACCAAACACACATGTACAAGTATGGAATCAATGAAACAATATTCCAGCTAGACAAGTAAGCATGCCCGAGCATGAAATCAAGGAAACAATAACCCAAAGCATCAAACAAACATGCATGAGCATGGTATCAACAAATCAAGGAAACAATCAACCAATGATTGGGGAAAATTAGGCAAAGGAACTTACATGCTCAAGCATGCAATCTAGAAAGCAAAGATATAACCAATCAACGAATGAAGGTAAGCAAGGCAAGAGCACTTACCTGTATTAAAGGGATCCTGACTTAGTCGCAAATTTCCCTTGATGCACCTTTCCGCACTATGTCAAAATCTGGTAATTAAATCTAGGCTTATTATGCTTGTCAACCATAAAATAATGAACAAGGTCCTACATATTGACATGACTTACACACGATCATGTACTCATGCATGCTCTCCTAACCTATCTTATTATCTCATCAAACACGGTTTACTATACTTATTCATTTAACCAAGCCACAACTGGCTTCCTAACTATAATACCCTTACCCTCCTTTCTTGATTTACTAATAAACTCCTAGTATAATAGGATTTCTTTCACAGTGGAGTTTCTTATATTATAGTGAGATGGGATTTTATTAACCTTCAACCAATTATAATTACAAACCCACTGGCAGTCTCTCTTGGGTTCGCTACTTAATGACATGCTAGAAAATTCAAGCAAACTCTAATCATATATGTTGTCCTTCTGAGTTCAATTACTTCTCACCATCATCTCCCCTTAACTCCTAGAGTGAGCATGAAAGATGAACATCTTATTTACAATTTGTTATTAAATTCAAAGGGCACCTAAAAGCCCATAACTGATGTCTGCTTATTCTAACAGCAACAAACCATCAAAATCTCACACATGCATCAAATTACTTTTGTTCTCGGTTTATATACACTTAAGCTATCTTTAATACTACACATTATTTTCTCAAGTTTATGTGAAATTAAACCCATATCTTGTAATCTTTAATCTAGGCCCATACATGTTAATAGAAGACATCAACTTCCTTTTCTTTTATCTCTCAACAACTTTTTAAAACAAGCATTACACCATTCCTGGAGATTAACTTTAGTTTCTTACCTTCAACCAAATCCCTGGCTTTTATCAACTTATTCATATGAAGCTTTTCTCACTCCATTCCCACTCAAACCATCATCAAAGCCTACTTTCACTTATTTAGACTCTTGAACGTGCATACATGCAAGAGAAATAAACAAGTATTATGAGTGGGAATAGCAACTCACCGTTAGGCGGCCGACCACAACACTCTCGACTCAACTCCAGTAGACTCACTCGCTGTTATCTGGGCCGTGAGTTCCTTGATGGCAACTTGGCGTTAAGGGTCATGCAAAAGCTTATCTGCAGGCTCTTGTCGTTGTCCTCCATGAGCTTATGGTGAGTCACTGACGCCGTCCGTCAATACTCCTTACTCCAACCATTGGAGACTTGTCAAGTCCACCCGTTTCTCTTTATATTCCACGTTGGCTTAACTACTGGTCGGTGTTCGTGTGGTTCCTAGTAGTTGTTTTCTTTCTTGCTTCATAGAAAAAGAAGTAATGGTTTTCGATGAAGAGCACATGCTCTTATCGCGTTTCGAGAGAGGAGGACTCACGGGGTCTTGAGGGCTACATGCGTTGAAGTGATGGAACGTTGCCTACTCCCTTCCGTGCTTGGTGCCGATCAAGGCAACACGTGAGATCGGATCTATATTGGACTCATGTCAACACCGAATCCCAGGCCACATGTCGCAATCCTCTCCAAACGGTGCTTTCAAGTTATCATATGTTTTAAACACATGCAGATTGATTCCTATCAATATTTAGGTGCATGATAATGTTTTTACACAAGCTTGCCCAATATTTTTGTTGAAAAGCAAATCCCCCAAGACTTTTATCATGTGAGGGTGTGCATCATGCACTTTAGCCCCTTATTTGTTTAATTATTACATGCACTTCCCTTTGCATTAATATGTCATCAAATCAGTCTTTTGCAAACATACTCATTATTTCTTATGGTTCACATGCAAGTCCATATATTCACTTACTTATGTGAGTGAGTGCTACTTGCATATTAACCCTTCATTCTTTTGCTATATCTTCTAGGTCCCCATCTCATAGGAAACCCATATGCATTTAGGCCTTTTACTTCACAATATTTACTTCTCTTAAAAACCCAAGAGAAGTCCATTATGCTTTCAAATACTCCCTATTAAATTATATTAATATTAGTTCGGAATCAATTAATCGAAGCATGATTAAGAGAATAATTAAAGATTATATTAGGCCGTAAAACTAGCGGCTCTAACAATCCTCTCCCCTTACATGAATTTCGTCATCGAAATTAATCCTTTTGTTCACCATAGTCGGTACCAAATAATTCCGGGTACTGTTCCCTCATGTCTTCCTCGTATTTCCAAGTGGCCCCCCTATCAGAGTGGTGATTCCATCTCACCTTGACGAATGAGATGACCCTGTTCCTCAACCGGTGTTCCTTGTGGTCTAAAATCTCCACGGGTCGCTCCTTGTAGGACGTATCCTCCTGTACCTCCACAGGGACATATGGAATCACCTTGGATGGATCAGAGATGCATCTCCTCAGTATGGAGATATGAAACACATTATGAAATTGAGACATATCTGGAGATAGAGCGGGTCTATAAGCCCTTTGCTCTTTCCCACCCCAAAATCTCGAAAGGGCCAATGTAGTACGGGCTTAGCTTCCAGCGCCTACCAAACCTCATAACGCCTTTCATCTGCGATACTCTCGGGGAACACAACATCATCGACACGGAACTCTAGCTTAGGCGGCCCTTGTCGGCCATAACTCTTTTGGCGGCTCACGAGGCGATCTCCAGCCTCTTCCTAATCATTCTGACCTGCTTATCGGTGTCTATAACAAACTCTGACTTCTTAAGACTCCGCTCGCCCACATCTCCCCAACGGTCGGCAGTGACGACTTTGCCTCCCATCTGATTTGCTCATATGGCGCCATCTGAATGCTCGCTTGGTAGCTATTGTTGTAGGCAAACTCTGCTAGGCATAGACACTTATCCCAAGAGTCTTTAAAATCCAATGCACATGCCCTCAGCATGTCCTCTAGTATTTGGATAGTCCTTTCCGCCTGTCCATCTGTCTGGGGATGGAACGCGCTGAATGTCAGACGAGTGTTCAAGGCTTCATACAAACTCTCCCAAAAACTCGAAACAAAACGGGTGTCCCGATTTGAGGTGATAAATCCGTCGGTACTCCACGTACAGGAACTATCTTATCAATATAGAGCCATGCCAGTTTGCTTGATGTAGCACCTTTCCTCAAGGGTATGAAGTGCGTTGACTTCGTCAGTCCGTCTACTATCACCCAAACCGACTCATATCTCTTCCTAGTACGGGGTAGCTCTGTCACAAAATCCATGTTAATGTGCTCCCACTTCCACACGGTAATGGGCAAGGGCTGCAACATCCCCACTTACCTTTGGTGCTCTATCTTTACTTCCTGACAGGTATGGCACTGTACCACATATCTTGCAATCTGTTTCTTCATACCATTCCACCAGAAGTGGTCCTTCAACCCTCGGTACATCTTGGTACCTCCAGGATGGATCATGTAGCTTGAGTAGTGTGCTTCCTCCATTATATCATTCTTCAACTCTGAAATATTGGGCACACATACCCGATCTCCATATCTTAGTGTGTCATCCTCATGGATCCAGAACTTTGTCGGCATCCCTTTCTCCATTTTTTCCAAGATATCTATAAATCTTCCATCTTGTCTCCAAGTTTCCCTGATCCTCTGCAGCAAGGTGGGTCATATACACAGACTAGCCATACTGACTTCCCATATTTGGCATTATGACCTCAAGTTCCAACCTTCTCATCTACTCCAACAAAGGCCTCTGTAAAGTCAACAATGCGGCGACGCTATAGTTGGACCTCCTACTCAAGGCATCCGCCACAACGTTAGCCTTCCCCTGGTGGTAGTGAATGCTCAGTTCATAATCCTTGATCAGCTCCAACCACCGCCGCTGTCTCATGTTCAACTCCTTCTGAGTGAAGATGTACTTCAAGCTCTTGTGATCAGTATACACCTCACATGGTACACTGTAAAGGAAATGTCTCCAGATCTTTAGTGCGAACACGATCGTTGCTAGCTCCAGATCGTGTGTGGGGTAGTTCTCCTCATAAGGCTTCAGCTGGCGAGAAGCATAAGCGATGACTCGCCCTTCTTGCATCAGAACATACCCCAAGCCTGTCCCACAGGCGTCGCTATAGATCGTATACCTGCATCCACTCTGTGGCAAGGCTAGAATTGGTGTGGATACCAATCTGTGCTTCAGCTCCAGGAAGCTCCTCTCACATGCATCACTCCAAACATACTGAGTTCCCTTCCTGGTCAATCTCGTCAGGGGTACTGATAGTCGGGAGAAGCCCTCTACAAACCTCTTATAGTACCCAGCTAGTCCCAAGAAACTCCGAATTTCCCTGACGGTGGTTGGTCTCCTCCAATCTACTATTGCCTCCACCTTCTTGGGGTCCACAGATACCCCATCAACTCTAATAACGTGTCCCAAGAAGGCTACTCTATTTAGCCAGAACTCGCACTTGGAGAACTTGGCGTACAATTGATGTCGTATCAATAGTCCCAATACTATCTTCAAGTGTTTCATGTGTTCCTAACAGCTACGTGAGTATATCAGAATGTCATCAATGAAGACGACCACAAAGTGATCAAGATAACGTCCTATCATAATGTCATCAATACTCTATTCATCAGGTCCATAAACACTGCCGGGGCATTGGTAAGAAAAACAGCATCACCAAGAATTCATAGTGCCCATAACGATTCCTAAGGCGCTCTTCGGGATATCCTCCCCTCTGATCCATACCTGGTGGTGCCCGGATCACAAATCAATCTTGGAGAATACTTGCGCTCCTTGCAGCTGATCCAGAAAATCATCGATCCTCGGCAACGGATGTTTGTTCTTGATCGTCAATTTGTTCAGCTCCCGGTAATCAATGCATAAGATCCAACCTTCTTCTTGAGGAACAATACCAGAGCTCCCCAAGGTGACATGCTCGGGCGGATAAAATCCTTCTCGAGCAACTCTTCAAGTTGCTTCTTTAGTTCTCTCAGCTCTGCAGGAGCCATCCTATATTGTAAAATCCAAGATTTTTGGTGAATAAAAAAAATGTGTTTAAAGGTTCTTTAAATTATTGATTAATTAAAAAAAATTCCCAAATTAATTAAATGGTTTGATTAAATGGGGAAAAGGGAAATTTAAAAGAATAAAACCCTAATTAGGGTAAATGGAGGATTTAAGGACCTATACGTAATTTCTAAGCTTTGAGGATCTAAGAGGAATTGTCCTCTCACACGAGGAGAAAGGACTTATAAAGGAAGCGTAAAAGGACTAGGGACTTCTGGTGAAATTTTCAGATGAAAACCCTTATACAAATGGTTCAACAGCCAAGATTAAATGATCTCAGTTCTGTGTATATCACGGAGCGTTATTAGGTTATCCGTGAGGCCACGTGGTGCAGTGGTAGGTGTTCATATGGGAGGGTGCTTGATGCGATACACGAACTCACGATCTGACCGTTCAATTTCAAGCGAATCTGGGCCATCGATTAGAGGAGAGTTTAATCATGAGATATTAAACTTTAATTGAGGCCGTTGGATTAAATCACGATGATCTCCACCGTCCATTGGCGAGACCCGATCACGAGGCAAGCGCTACTCGAAAATGGTACTGCAGCCGTAGTTCTTCTCGCTGCCTTCTCCAGCCATTACGGGTGAGGGACCAACAACTTTTCGATTCCTTGAGCTCTATAACAGCAGTCCCTGTCTCTGAGCGAGAGGGAAGAGAACAATTGCGAGAACGGGGAGCTCGCCGGAGAGGGAGATCGAAGAAGAGGGAAAGCTGCTCCGGAGGACGACCGCCGTTGCCGAGGCCACCACGAGATCGGAATTATAGGTACCTTCTTTTTCCCGGCGAAATACTAGAAGTTCACATGTAATTTGACACCATTTCGAGCTCGCCGGAGAAGGATATGCAACCTCGAGTAGTTGGGCACCGAGGCGAGGCTGTGGGAGGTCGCCGATGTGCGCAAATGGATTCCTCGGCCGAGACGAAGCTCGGCACACCGAGCTCCGGCGGTGAAAGTTCTCATGCAGGAGATGGGGTTTTCCGGCGAACTTTTCCGGTAAAGCATGGCCGCGGGAGAGAGAGGGTGAAGAAGAAGATAATTAGTGGTTAATTAGATAATTAATTAATTAATTATCAGGTTAATGATGTATTAAACAGTTAAATAAGAATTATTTAATTTATTATAATGTGACAATATGCATTGTTTAATTAGTCAATATAAAGTATGGGTAACTTAATCCTTTTAATTGTTTAATTGGATTGATTAAAATTAATTGGGTTTAACCAAGTAAGTTGTTAGGTTGTGTTGAACCTTGATGGCTAGCCAACATGGTTGGGTCAATGGACTCGATTGAATTAGAGAGTCTAGCTTGATCAATTCAGTGGGATTGGGTTCATCAAATCAAACTGGTTGGGTTAGATCATTGGGTCATTTCTAATCCAACTAACATAGTCAATTTAATAGATTTGAGTAAATGGTCAAGTCTAACCAAGATTGGTGATTGATTTAATTTAATTGATCAAACTGACTAATGAGTATTTAACATCTAGGTATTTAAATAATCAATATCTAAGTATCTAGGTGATTGAATTAAATCATGTAATGGGCTAAGTTTGACGGTTGCTCCCAATCAAGTCAATGAATTAATAGAACCAAGGTTTGGACCTAAGTTGTGAGACAATTGATTTAACCAATTAGAGAAAAGCTAATTGGTGGGGTTCATGGTTTGGGTCTAATATTTGGATCACTATGAGACCCAACTAAATTGGGCTAGGGAAATAAGTGGGCTCAGCCAAGTTATAAAGAAGAATATAAGATTAAAGCTAGAGAAAAAAAAGATGGTTGTAGGTGCTGGAGTTGACCTCAAGACCACCCAAACCGAACTATTGGGCCTTAATCCATGGAGACATGGCTAGCCACTTGATAGTGTTTGGCCCCTCTAAGTTATATAGGCTTGGGCTAGTTCAAATCCAATGGGCTTTATAAACCCATAAGAGTGGGCCCAATTAACTGTGAGTAGTTAGACAAGAACTAATAGACTAATTCTAACACGGCAAGGGTGTGTCAAAGTTGTTCAGTTGACTCTAGGTTGACCAGGATGAGAAAGAGAGTCAACTTATGGTTCCAACTTGGGAAATTAGAAATAATAACGTTATGAAATGTCGAGTGGGACCCGTTTGTTTGGGCTATGGTCCACTGAGAGAGAGAAGGAAAGAGTTAGGCATGTGCATCTAAATAACTATTGTAGACACTCATAGTAGACTCTTTTATCAGATATTACCGTGGAGACTTAGAGACACGTCAAGAAGAGACTAGGGAGGTCTCCAGTTCTCGTAAGAGGTAAGTACACTTGCCTTGTACCAACTCTTCGGAGTTTTCCTGGCTTTGCTATTATCACTTTGATTATTATTTCATTGTATCTATACATGCTATGCTTTTCGGTTTCTTTCCTGTTGAGCATGTTGATTGTTTTGGGATGTTGGTATCCCTTATTTGTTATGGGTCTATTGCCCGGACTCAGCGGAGCGTGGGGGCTCCGTTAAGGAAACGTTCAGGAACGGGACACCCAGGCGTTTCTGCTTGCCACACCAGAGGGGCGATTCTCTGGTTGTCCTACCCGCTAGTGGGGAAGGTACGCTGGCCGTGTCGACACGTACGATAGGTAGTACTGCCACCTTACGACCGGAGGTCGAGCGACCAGGAGGTCGTGTTTACAGCGCTTAGTTGTATAGCTGACCAGGGGTGATCCTTGAGCTTTCTTTGAAAACTCAACACACAGCTTGAGGGCTTATGTTGTTAGGGGTCATACCATAGATTTTACTTGTGGTAGACTCCTAGAGATACTTTCCTAGAGATGTGGTCCCATTATATGACGAGTTATTAAATTATGTCTTTGTGACCCTGCAGGGGTACTTACTAAGCTTTCTATTCGAAAGCTTAAGCACTTGCTCTTTCTTATTCAGATCCTGAGGTATAAGGGGCTTGTGCAGAGCAGGCTATCAGGGATCTAGGAGTTGCTGAGGTCTAAGGATCTCTCTTATGTTTTGTGTTATGTGAGACACTTACTATGTAGAACCTTGTAGGGCTTATGGACCCCTATGGTTTTATTTCATTTTGAATTGTTTATGTTTATGATATTGTGGTTGTCTGCTGAGTTACGCTTAGGCTTTGTAGTCGAGCAGAGTTTATCTCTACTCAGGTACGGCCGATTTGTACACTGCAACTCGAGGCCTTGAATCACGGGGTCGTGTGATTAAAGTGGTATCAGAGACCTTTTTTAGAAAGCAGATAACTGACACCTTAGTTGCCCTTATTTAGGTGTTTAGTCTGAGTGTGGGTTTGGGTAGGAGAACTTGTAGAACTTTAGATTAACATTTTTCTTTGAATGCAGGTAGCTAGATACTTTCAGGAGGCTTCATCTGAGGAGGTGGAGTCAGTTCGAGAGAATACCCCACCACCTCGTGCTGACTCCTTGGTTCTTGAGGGAATCCTCGTTGAGATGAGGAGGGCTCTTGAAGCTACCAATCGACAGATTGATAGACTTCATAATACAGTTGAGATGCTTGTCCAGAGGCAGATGGCCGAGAGTCAGAGGGTTCCTATCGTTCAGAGGTAGGTGAACTTGAGCACGAGGGTCACTAGGCGTGTAGGCCGAGCCCAAAACTACCATAGGAGTCTAGGTGTGCAGCTAGGAGTTAGGGCCGGGGGCTCGTCTGGTACCGTGATTACTATTATGAGGTGTCGACGTTGCAGGCACCCTCCTATTAGGTGCCGTAGTTGTGGCAGCAACGAGTATCTCACCTTGTACTGCCTAGGTGGCGCACCAGAACCTAGTTGGGGACCACAAGATGTAGGGGGATATCTGCCTTCTGAGCACGTGCCACTCGACATCTATACCCCGCTGTCCCCAGATAAAGATTCTGATTGAGTCTAGTTTGTGATGTTCTGAATCAGTTGTAGTCTTACAAACCCTGAGTGTTGTATGAACTACTTGTGTTTGTGTTTCTTTCGAAAGTTTGCTTTAAATAAAAGTGTGTTTGTCATTACTTGTGCCGTTGTGTATGAAATAACTTTGCTAATATCTGACAGCTAGACAATGAATCAAGGACGTGGAGGCGTGGAGGGGCGAGGTAGAGGTAGGTGAGGGCGACCTGCACTTGAGTAGAGGTGCCGCGGCCGCCCGGTAGAGGAGGAGGTGCCCCAACCTGGGGATGGGGAAGTACCCCCACCTTTGGAGGAGATGGAGGTGGGCGGGGAGGTGCACACGCCCAATCCAGCGTTGTGGTGCCTCGGGCGAGGGCTCAGAGATCCCGGGGGAAGGTACCCCCCATGAGTATGCTAGATCTCATGCGAGAGATGATGGGGCTGATCCAAAAGACTAGGCAGCAGCGAGCACCGCCTCCACCTACCTGCCACCCCCACTGCTAGCAGAGGATTACTAGGGGAGATCAGGATGCCCTCTCCCCGACCTTTTGAGGGAGCCACTGACCCTCATGCGGCTGAGTTGTGGATTAGAGAAATGGAGAAGACATTTGAGATCTTTTAGGCAACTGAGGCAGAGAAGATCAGGACAGCTGTTTATATGCTTCAAGGATCGGCCGAGGACTGGTATTTTGGGGTAATACATTGAAGGAAGGGTGAGCCCTTCTAGACCTGGGAGGAGTTCAGGGTTGCCTTCTTCGTCAAGTACTTTTTCAGGGGACATCTAGTTCTGTTGGGATGCGTGATTCTCTCAACTTGTTGAGGCGGCTTTCGACAATGGTGCAATATGAGGCAGAGTTTGAGAGGTTGGCCCACTTCTTGCCTGATATGGTTCCTACTGAGGATAGCAGGGTGATGAAGTTTGAGGCCGGACTGCAGCCATTGTTGAAGAAGATTGTGATGGGGCACATGTACAAGACCTATACAGAGATGGTGGCTCGGGCCAAGTACATAGAGGCCTCTTGCGGGGGGATGCCGGGGGTGCGTCCACGAGAAGGGGAGAAAGAAGGACAAAGGGTCAAATAGTTGGGGCCAATCAGCGGGAAAGAGTTCGGGACAGGGCGTAGGCGGATCACAAATCGCGACCATATAGCAAGCCAGCGGGATCTACGGCCTGCAGCTTGGAAGCAAAGGGTGGAGTCGGCTAGTGTGGCTTAGACCATTTAGATGCAAGGGCCTGCACAAGAAGTCCACGGTGGTAGGAGGCTTACGGTGGATGCTTTGTTTGTTTGAGTCTTGATCACAAGAAAGCCCGGTGCCCTCGATTAGCCGGGCAGGGCCGAGAGTCGGTTGGAGGAACTCAAGGATCACAACATGCGTCTAGAAGTCGGTTGGATAACTACACGAGGCCAGGCGAGCGATAAAAGGGAAAGGCGGCAGTAGGGGCAATCTTCCACTCCTAGCTAGCCTCGGCTGACATCAAGAGACCCATGACTAGTCTACCGCTTTGGCCGACGATAGAAGAGGCCTTGAGGCATGGTGATGTTGTCGCAGGTACCATCTCAGTTAGTTATTTTTATGCCTGCACTTTATTTGATCCGAGTGCGACACACTCTTTCGTATCTGCACGATTTGCTTGAAGACACACTTTGCTTGTTATAGAGCTACCTTATGGTGAGTGTAGACACCGGGTAGAATTTTGCCAAGTTGGTGAGTAGGATTATCTGCGGCATGCGGTAGTGATTGAGGTGGGAGTTACACTGTGATACGCATGTGATGGACATGAAGGATTATGATGTGATCCTCGGGATGGACTGGCTCTCTTCGGTATACGCAGTGGTGGACTGTCGTGGGAAGAGGGTAGTATTCAGGGTGCCGAGAGATGAAGAGTTCACCTTCTATGGAAGTCAGACTTGTTCCTTAGTAAAGGAGATCTCAGCTCTCAAGGCTCGGAGGTTACTCAGGGGAGGGTGCATAGGTTATTTGGCCTCCATTTCTGAGGCGAAAAAGGATTATGGCCCCGTGGTCACAGATGCCCCAGTGGTGAGGGAGTATCCTGATGTGTTTCCTGAAGACTTACGAGGACTACCCCCAGAAGAGGAGCTGGAATTCTCAATTGATTTGGTTAGAATTACTGACTTACGTGTTTAAGGCTCCTTGTAGGATGGCGCCCGAAGAGCTAAAGGACTTGAAGACAGAGCTGGAGGAGTTGTTGGTGAAGGGTTTTATAAGATCCAGCATGCAACCTTGGGGAGCACGATTATAGAAGAGGAAGTCGATGAGGGCATGAGCGATTATATAAGCTGAAGGTGGCGATTGAAGAACAAGTATCCGGATTCGAGGATTGATGATCTCTTGGATAAGTTCTGAGGGTGAGCCTTCGGTGTTCTCTAAGATCGATTTGAGATCCAGGTTCCCATCAAGTTGGATCAAGGAAGGCGACATCGAAGAGTGCCTTCCGTACTAGATATGGGCACTATGAGTTCATGGTAATGCCGTTTGGGCTTACCAATGCCCTGACAGTATTTATGGATATGATGAACCGGACTTTCCAACAGTACTTGACCGATTTGTGGTGGTTTTCATCGACGATATATTGGTTTACTCAGGTAGCCGTCAGGCACATAAGGAGCACTTGAGGATTGTTTTAGAGACTTTGAGGCATCACTAGCTTTAAGCCAATTTCTCCAAGTGTGAGTTTTGGTTGGATAGCGTTGCTTTCTTGGGGCACGTGATTAGCGGAGCTGGAGTTTCTGTAGACCATAATAAAATTGAAGCAGTCGTCGATTGGAAGAGACCGACCGCAGTTTGAGAGATACGGAGCTTTTTAGGGTTAGCAGGCTATTATCGAAGATTTGTCGAGGGTTTCTCGGTCATAGTAGCCCCTTTGACTAGATTGACCAGTAAGGGCACCAAATTTATTTGGACAAAATCTTGTGAGAAGAGCTTCCTGGAATTGAAATAGAGATTGATATCGGCACCAGTTCTGGCTTTGCCTCAAAGTGGGTGCGGGTATACAGTTTACAATGATGCAAGCAAGACTGGCTTGGGGTGTGTTTTGATGCAGGACGTGCGAGTTATTGCTTATGCTTCACGTTAGCTTAAGCCTTTTGACGAGAATTGCCCCACATACGATCTTGAGTTGGCAGCAATCATGCTTGCTCTAAAGATCTGCCGATATTTCCTCTACGGTGTACCTTGTGAGATATACACCGATCGTAAGAGCCTCAAGTACATTTTCACCCAAAAGGAGTTGATCATGAGAGAGCGGCGTTGGTTAGAGTTGATTAAGGACTATGTCTTGAGTGTCCATTACCACCCGGGCAAGGCTAGCGTGGTGGTGATGCGTGAGTAGGAAGTACGGCTATGGAGTTGGCCTTGCTTGTTGATCAGCTCATAAGCCTTTGTTAAAGGACATGAGGGAGGCTTGAGTTAGAGGTTATTTTGCGAGAGATGGATGCCACTTTGGGCCGACTTGCATATCCAGACCCGTCGGTGTTGGAGAGAATTAGAGATTCACAGAGGCAGGATCCTGATCTGGATGAGATTAGGGAGCAGATTGGCTAGGGAGAGCCGACACAGTTTAGAGTGCACGAGGATGGTACTGTTAGATTTTGATGATCGAATTTGTGTGCCCAACGTCCCCGAGCTGAGGAGGGAGATTCTTGAGGAGGCCCACTATTCTAGCTATACCATTCATCCTAGTGGTACCAAGATGTACAAGGGATTGAAAGATCATTTATGGTGGAAGGGTATGAAGCGAGAGGTCGCAGAGTTTGTGGCTCAATGCATCACTTGTCAGTTGGTAAAGAAAGAGCATCAGAGGCTAGCAGGAACTTTGCAACCCTTACCCATTCTAGAGTGGAAGTGGGAACATATTAATATATGGACCGTGAAGTGAGTTGTCCAGGTACTCGTGAGAGGTGTGTAACGCAGTCAATTTGGGTTATAGTGGACTGCTTGACTAAGTCAGCACATTTCATACCTTTAAGGACGTGTGCATCCTTGGATAAGTTGGCTGACTATATATTGATCGTTATTGTCAGGACTACATGGTGTGTACCAATGTGATCGCTTACATTCGAGACACCAAGTTTGTCTCGAGGTTTTGGGAGAAGTCTGCACTTTTGACTTTGGAGCCGCAGGTTTGGCATTTGGTACAACTTTCACCCACAGGACTAATGGTGGTCGAGGAAAGGACCATCCAGGTGTTGGAGGACATATTGAGGGCATGCATATTGGATTTTACGGGGTTTTGGGACGAGCGTCTCAGTTTAGTAGAGTTTGCCTATAATAACAGCTATTATGCAACCATCAAGATGGCTCCGTATGAGGCACTCTATGGGAGGAAGTGCCGGACACCGATTTGTTGGGGAGATATGGGTGAGAGGAAGCTGGTAGCTGAGAAGACGCTTGAGCAACCAAACTTTATTAGGCATACAAAGGAGCATGTCACGATGATCAGGGAGAGACTTAAAAATTTGCTCAAAGCGAGAAAAGTTATGCGGGCAAGTAAACATTACGTCGGGGAGTTTCACGTGGGGATCAGTTTTTCCTGAAGATGTCTCCTATGAAAGGGGTTATGAGATTTGGAAGGCGTGGGAAGCTTGCCATCGTTATATCGGACCCTTCGAGATTTTGGAGCGTATAGGAGCCATGGCTTAAAGGTTGGCCTTACCTTAAGATCTTACCCAGGTTCACGATGTCTTTCATATCTCGATGCTAAAGAAATGTATTCGTGACCCAACTCAAGTGATTCCCCAGATTCCTGTGGAAGTCTAGGAGGATATGTCCTACGAGGAGCGCCCAGCGGCTATTTTGGCCCGAGAGGACAAACAGTTAAGGAGTAGAATCATTCCCTTTGTCAAAGTGAGGTGGAGCAACCACTCTTATCGAGAAGCTACCTGGGAACGTGAGGAGGATATAAGGAAACGTTACCCTGAATTGTTTGTCACCTGAAGATTTTGGATTGGAAATTTCGGGGACGAAATTATTGTAATGGGGGAGGATTGTAAAATCCAAGTTTTTTGGTGAATAAAAAAAATGTGTTTAAAGGTTCTTTTAATTATTGATTAATTAAAAGAATCCCAAATTAATTAAATGGTTTGATTAAATGAGGAAAAGGGAAATTTAAAAGAATAAAACCCTAATTAGGGTAAATGGAGGGACTTAAGGACCTCTCTATAATTTCTAAAAGCTTTGAAGACCTAAGAAGAATTGTCCTCTCACACAGAGAAAGGACTTATCTGAAACCTAAAAAGGACCAGGGACTTCTGGTTAAATTTCCAGATGAAAACCCTTATATAAATGGTTCCAGCGACCAAGTTCAAGCGATCTCGAGTTTTTGTGTAGATCGCGGAGCTTTATTAGGTCATCCATTGAGGAGCCGCGTGTATTTGGTAGGTGTTCATCTTGGAGGGTGCTTGATCACGCGAGACACGAACTCCGCGATCGGCCGGATTTCAATTTCAAGCGAATCGAGCCATCGTCGATGAGGAGAGTTTAATCATGAGATATTAAAGTTTAATTGAGGCCGTTGGATTAAATCGTGATGATCTCCACCGTCCATCGGCCAGACCCGATCACGAGGAAGGCCACACCCCTCCGCAACAGCCGCGCCCCTCCTGGAAATGGTTGCTAGCGCCGCCGGCCGTCTCGCTGCCTTCTCCAGTCGTTACGGGCGAGGGACCGTCGCCTTTTCGATTCCCTTGAGCTCTATAAGAGAAGTCCATGTCTCCAATCGAGGGGGAGGAGAACAACTGCAAGAACGTGGAGCTCGCTGGAGAAGGAGATCGAAGAAGAGGGAAAGCTGCTCCTGAATTACATGTACCTTCTTTTTCCAGGCGAAATACTAGAAGTTCACATGTAATTTGAAACGATTTTGAGCTCGCCGGAGAAGGATATTCAACCCCGAGTAGTTGGGCACCGAGGCGAGGTTGTGGGAGGTCGCCGATGTGCGCAAATGGATTTCCCGACCTAGACGAAGCTCGGCACACCGAGCTCCGGCGGTGAAAGTTCTCAAGCAGGAGATGGGGTTTTCCGGTGAAGTTTTCCGGTAAAGCACGGCCGCGGGAGAGAGAGAGGGTGAAGAAGAAGATAATTAGTGGTTAACTAGATAATTAACTAATTAATTATCAGGTTAATGATGGATTAAACAGTTAAATAAGAATCGTTTAATTTATTATAATGTGACAATAATAGTTTAATTAGTCAATATAAAGTATGGGTAAATTAACCCTTTTAATTGTTTAATTGGATTGATTAAAATTAATTGGGTTTAACCAAGTAAATTGTTAGGTTGTGTTGAACCTTTATGGCTAGCCAACATGGTTGGGTCAATGGACTCGATTGAATTAGAGAGTCTAGCTTGATCAATTCAGTGGGATTGGGTTGATCAAATCAAACTGGTTTGGTTTGATCATTGGGTCAAGTCTAATCTAACTAACATATTCAATTTAATAGATTCGAGTAAATGGTCAGGTCTAACCAAGATTGGTGATTGATTTAATTTAATTGATCAAACTGACTAATGAGTATTTAACATCTAGGTATTTAAATAATCAATATCTAAGTATCTAGGTGATTAAATTAAATCATGTAATGGGCTAAGTTTGATGGTTGAGCCCAATCAAGTCAATGAATTAATAGAACCAAGGTTTGGACCTAAGTTGTGAGATAATTGATTTAACCAATTAGCGAAAAGCTAATTGGTGGGGTTCATGGTTTGGGTCTAATAATTGGATCATTATGGAGACAAATAAGTGGGAATTGACCAAGTTATAAAGGAAAGAATATAAGATTAAAGCTAGAGAAAAAAAGATGGTTGTAGGTGGTGGGAGTTGAACTCCAAGACCCCCAAACCAAACTATTGGATCTTAACCCTTGGAGACATGGCTAGCCCGCGTGATAGTGGTTAGCCCTCTAAGATATATAGGCTTGGGCTAGTTCAAATCAATAGGCTTTATAAACCCATAAGAGTGGGCCCTAATTAAGCGTAAGTAGTTAGGCAGAACAAATAGACTTTAACCGCGACAAGGGTGTGTCAAAGTTGATCACTTGACTCTAGTTTGACCCGGGGATCGAGGAAAGAGAGTCAACTTATCGTTCCAAATTAGGTAAAGGGGAAATAAAAACTTCATGAGGGAAATGTCGAGTAGGGGCCCGTTTATGCGGGCTATGGTCTGCTTGAGAGAGAGAGAGAAGGAAAGAGTTTGGCATGTACATCTAAATAAGTAGGGTCTTATTACTATTATAGACAGCTCATAGTAGACTCTTTTATAGGATATTGCGTGGAGACTTAGAGACAAGTCGAGGGAAGAGACTAGGGAAGGCTCCGGTTCTCGTAAAAGGTAAGTACAGCTTGCCTTGTACCAACTCTTGAGGAGTTTTCTTGGGTTTCTTTGTTATCACTTTGATTATTGTTTTATTGTATCTATACATGCTATTCTTTTGGTTTCTTTCTGTTAAGCATGTTGATTGTTTTACGGTTGTTGGTATCCTTGATTTGTTATGGAGTCAATTGCGGATTCAGTAGGAGTGGGAGCTCCGTTAGGGAAACGTTTAGGAACGGGACACCCTGGCTTTTCTGCTTGCCATGGTGATTCTCACGGTTTATCCTGCGGCGATTAGGGAGATGCAGTTGGCCGTGTCAAAAGTCGATAGGTGAAATTTTCTGGAAACTACGACTAGAGAATTGGCGACCCGAGGAGGTCGGTGTTTGGTAACTTAGGATACAGCTAGCGGGGGTGATCCTTGAGCTTTCTTTGAAAACTCAACACAGAGCTTGAGGGCTTTTGTTGTTAGGGGTCATACCATTGATTTTACTTGTGGTAGACTCCTAGAGATACTTTCCTAGAGATGTGGTCCCATTATATAACGTGTTATTATATTATGTCTTTGTGACCTTGCAGGGTTTCTTACTGATCTTTCTTTTTGAAAGCTCACGCACTTGCTCTTTCTTTTTCAGATCGAGGGTATAGGGGCTTTGTGCATTGTGAGGTACAGGGATCTAGGAGTTCTTGAAGTGCACGAGGATCTCTCTTATATTTTGTTGTTGTGTGAGACACTTACTATTTAGAACCTTGTAGGGCTTATGGACCCCTATGGTTTTATTTCCTTTTGACTTGTTTATGTTTATGATATTGTGGTTGTTTGTTGAGTTATGCTTAGGCCTTGTTGTCGAGCAGAGTTTATCTCTACTCGGGTACGACCGATCTGTACACGCACTCGAGGCCTGGAATCCGGGTTGGGGCGTGACATATATGGAGCTCCCAATACTGGAGCCGTGTCGGGAAGTAATTCAATAGTAAACTCTTATCTCCCGCTGCGGAGGTAACCCTGGCAGATCTTCCGGGAATACATCTGGAAACCTTTCCACGATTGGAATATCTGCCACCATGAGGCCAATCTTCACCTTCGCCTCAGAAATAGAGGCCAAGTACCCTATGCAACCGTCATCAAGTAGCTTCGAGCTTGTATCGACGAGATCTTTCTAACCAAAGCGTAGACCTTGTTCCCGAATGTGAATTCCCTCGATCCACAGGATCTTGAAATGGACTCTCTTCACTGTAGCAATCAACTCACAGTATATATACCGATGAGAGCCATATTATCCCAATAATCACATCATAATCCCGCAAATCCATCACATGTAGGTCCGCCCGGTGGCTCTCGACCCTCGATTATGATAGTGCGTCGGGTGTCATCATTTTACTATCCTAGCGGCTCCAACCGAGTGTCTTTGACACACAACTTATGTGGCAACTCCACTATCGGTAGTGTGTGCTTCCGTGCAAACATTGTAGCAACAAACGAGTGTGTAGCACCCGGATCAAACAAGGTACATGCATAGAAGGAGTTAACTGCGATGACTTCCTGGGAAGCCTGGGCATCCTCTTGCGTGACAGTGTAGACACGACCATAACTCATCGGCCTTTCCTGTGTTGGCGGCTGGTTGTAAGTAGATGGTTGACCTGTCACGGCTGCCTTCCCCTTCTTGTTCCCGGTAGTCTACCTCGACCCACCAAAGGGCCTCTGCGGTACGCCCTCCTGTGTTGCACAGGCGGTCATACATCGATCTGTCTCTAGGGGCACTGAGCCTTTCTATGCTCCAAGCTGCCACACTGAAAACATGCCCTGTCAAACTCGAGTACTCCACTTTCCTATGTGGGCCTCCACACTCAAAGCACTTGAGGGGTAGTTCACACTGCTCGAGAGGATCCCGACTCGGATCTCTGGCCGAGGAACACGAGACTTCTTGTATGCTGGGCAGACCCCTTTCGGACCTGCTCTGCATGGAGGCATGATGCAGGTGATTCACCACTGGCCTGATAACTCCATCCACTTTGTTTTTCTTCTTCTTGTTCTCCTTTGTTGGGGAGCCCACAGAGATGCACCCCCAAGTGGTGGCATCAATGTGCCATACAGCCAACACCTCAGCGTAAAGTCGTGGTACGAAATCCTAACTACTATTTCCTTAGGCCGTAGGAGACCATACTCGAATCTCCACGACTTAATTGCATGCATGAGGTACCAGCGGCGGTACAAACTGGCAAGTCGATTGAACTCTCGGCCTCATCTTGCTCGGCCGTCTTTTTCCTCCTTAGTTAGATGGAGGAACTGATACTCTATTGCCCGAAGATGGCTGGAGAGAGAGAGATACTTGGCCTTGAGAGAGCTTTGAACTGTTCCCAAGTGTCAGATGGTCCACCCGGCTGATGGAAGTCGACCGTTCTTGCCAAGGTACTAGTCTTGACACTACCTTGTAGATGCGATACGAGGTGTGGTCGACCTTAATGACCCTCGGGGATCTGGTAGGACTCGAAGGCTTTCTCGACCTCCTGAACCCTTAACTACACTGCCTCAGGGTCGGTGGCTCCTCCAAGTGGAGTTGGGACTCTCCTCCTGATCTCATCTAAGATATGCGCGTTTGCTCGAGTGTAAGCGCGTCGTGATTGTTGTTAGCCTCGATCTCTTACCAAACCCACCACCTCTCATGGCCGGGTCCATCATAGAGATGGGGGTACTTCTCTATTCCGATTAGGACCCGACCCTCATGAGGGTACTCCTCACAATGTCTAACTAGGACCAGCCATCTGAGGTCCCTCATTGTTTGAGTGAGCAAGTGGCTCTTACTCCATTCCACCCCCATCTGAGGTTAGGTGTCTCTGAACGTCGAGATCGTCCCCGCCTCAATCCTCCAACCATTGTATTATTTGATCATAGTAAAAGTAGCAACATTCATAATACAGTCATTAAAGGCAACACAACGTTTAAATTCATCAACCATAGTCCATACACACATACGTAGTTCATACAACACATATAGTTTGTATGACTATTACAACATCATAACTAAATAACGATCCCTAGACTATGTACAACTCAAGGCAGTGGCTCTACTGTTGTGATAATACGCCTTGTCTCACGAACTAGGGCCTCACATCCTTACGTCCTATCATAGCTGCGAGGTTTTGGAGGTAATTACGTGAATTTCCCACCGGCTTGGGCTTCTTCATCTATTCCTCCCGCTCATCCTCAAAGAGTATGCAAGATTCCTCCTGTTCATCCTCAGAGGGTGGGCATCCTCCTGAGCCTGAAGATCCATCTTCACTTTCCGACTCAAGGGTGTCCTCTTGGTTGCTCATAATGACGTGATGCTCACTTTTGCAGCTAGGGCACTCCTGGGGGGGTAGTCAGCTGCTGCGGTCTCTCAGTGGTGTCCAAAGTCCTTGTGGTAGAGACACCATATTGCCCTACAAAGGACTAGGTCATGTGGAATTTTGCAGTGGCGGCACTACATTTTTTCGTCCGCCGTGGACCTCATTTTTCTAGACTCAGAAAATAATAAGATAGAATTTGGTATACGGCGCATCCGGGCTCGACTCAATGTCATAAGTTTCCAGCTAGGTCAGGGGTTACCATGTCTGATTCTGACCCAGAATCCTGCTTTTCCCCAGAATCCTCTCGGGTCGACTCTAAGTCCAGCGATTGCATCTCATCAGCCATGGTCGGCTGCCAAACAAAATATGATCAACACACACTAAATCAATATACCCAACCCAGCACTTAATCAATCCTATTTGACTAGTCATTAGGGCAACTAGGGTATCACGATTTAATCGCTCTGATACCACCCTAATGCTTACGCCCGACTATAAAGATCCTGTTTGTACCCAAATAGGAACGAGGCTTCGCCTGCCCGAGGCGAAGACTTGATAATCACCAATCATAATCACACACACAAACGGGAGTCATATATAAAGAAATCAACATGTCTACAACATGATAAACATCAAAAATAAATATACGAATCCCTGTGTCTACAAACCCGAATATCAAGTCATACAAAGGCTCCTACTCGAGAACTTATAAATGATATCCTCACACACTCATGTGACCAGAGGCACCCACCTCAGCTCTCAATCCCCTGTAGTCTTGCGTGGCTCTCCGGTGTCCCACAACCTACTCCTCGGGATCTGAAAAGAAGGTCAACGAGTGCATGAGCTTTCGAAGGGAAAGCCCAGTAAGTACCCCGCAGGGAAACACAATAAAGTAATGTTAAACTCATTGTAAGATAAGAAAATGAATGGAAAAATCAAGAACATGACCATCAAACCCGTCGTAGGAAGCACAAACCACACCACCCATACCACCTAGAGTCTCAGACCTACCCCAATGAAAACTATCCAACGGTAGGGACTCCCTAACTAAAATCATGTCATCTCATGACAAAGAGCTCAAGCAAAGCTTGCAAACCATCATCGGGTAGTCATCAGCCTAAGCCGATGTCAATCCTCGGTCCATAGCGCTACTCACACGTACATCTACGTACACGGTCCGCGTATCATCCCACTGACGGGCATACAGGACAACCAGAGTATCGTCCTCATGACAGGAAAGCACGAACAGGGTATCCACCGGCGTTGAAATCAACAAGAACAACACATATCGAGCGGAAGGAAATATCATACAACCAAACACACATGCACAAGCATGGAATCAATGAAACAATATTCCAGCGAGACAAGTAAGCATGCCCGAGCATGAAATCAAGGAAATAATAACCCAAAGCATCAAACAAATATGCATGAGCATGGTATTAACAAATCAAGGAACCAATCAACCAATAATTGGGGAAAATTAGGCAAAGGCACTTACATGCTCAAGCATGCAATCTAGAGCGATGATATAACCAATAATTGAATGAAGGTAAGCAAGGCAAGAGCACTTACCTGTATTAAAGGGATCGACTTCGATCATAAATTTCCCTTGATGCACCTTTCCGCACTATGTCAAAATGCAGTAATTAAATCTAGGCTTATTATGCTTGTCAACCATAAAATAATGAACAAGGTCCTACATATTTACATGACTTACACGATCATGTACTCATGCATGCTCTCCTAACCTATCTTATTATCTCATCAAAACACGGTTTACTATACTTATTCATTTAACCAAGCCACAGCAAGCTTCCTAACTATAATACCCTTAACCTCCTTTCTTGATTTACTAATAAACTCCTAGTATAATAGGATTTCTTTCCACGATGGAGTTTCTTATTTTATAGTGAGATGGGCTTTTATTAACCTTCAACCAATTATAATGACCAACCAACTGGCAGTCTCTCTTGGGTTAGCTACTTAATGACATGCTAGAAAATTCAAGTAATCTCTAATCATATATGCTGTCCTTCTTAGTTCGATTACTCCTTACTATCATCTCCCCTTAACTTTTAGAGTGAGCATGGAAGATGAACATCTTATTTACAATTTGTTATTAAATTCAAGCGGGCACCTAAAAGCCCATAAGCGATGTGCACTTAGTCTAGCGACAACAAACCATCAAAATCTCACACATGCATCAAAGAGTGCACCTATTCTCGGTTTATATACACTTAAGCTATCTTTAATACTACATATTATTTTACCCATATCCTCTAATCTTTATTCTAGGCACATACATGTTAATAGAAGACATCAACTTCCCTTTTCTTCTATCTCTCAACAACTTTTTAAAACAAGCATTACACCATTCACGGAGATTAACTTTAGTTTCTTACCTTTAACCAAATCCATTGGCTTTTATCGACTTATTCATATTAGCTTTTCTCCCTCCATTCCCACTCAAACCATCATCAAAGCCTACTTTCCTTATTTAGACTCTTGAGCGTGCATACTTGCCAAGAAAAAAACAAGTATTATAGGTGGGAATAGAAGCTCAGCATTTATTGTAGAGCCGACCGACACTTCTTGAAGCTCTCAATTCCATTAAGACTCACTCACCGTTATACGGTAGCGTGAGTTTCCTTGGTAGCTTGACGCTTGGTGTTAAGGGTCTTGCTGCAATAGCTTCGTCACATGAGGGCTCACTATGCGATTTGTCCTTTCTGTGAGCTTATGGTGGAGTCAAGGCGCCTTCTCCGAGTTGAATTCACTCCCTACTCCAAGCCTAGTGGGAGGCCTAGATCCAAGGCAGCGCTGTTTCTCTTTATCTTCCACATTGGCTTAACTCTTCTTGGTTGGTGTTAGGTGTGAAGTTTCCCTGAGTAGTTGTTTTTTTTCTCTCTTTCTTGCCCGTAGAAAGGGAAGAAGTAAATGTAGTTTTCGATGAAGAGCTCATGCTCTTATGCGTCCAAAGAGGAGGGACTCTACAGGGGTCTTGCAGGGGCTACATGTGTTTTGGAAGTGATGGAGGCGTTGCCTACTCCCTTCCGTGCTTTCGGCGCCGATCCACGGCAACATAACGCTTCACTCGGATATATATATTGGACTCCACGTCAACATCCGAGACCCAAGGCCACCTGCGTCGCCATCCTCTCTCACACTGATGCTTTCAAGTTATCTTATGTTTTTAAAGCACACTTTTAGTGGGTGATTCCTATCCCAATATTTAGGTTGCATGATAAATGTCCATTTTACACAAGCTGCCCTTAAATATTTGGATTTTCAAAAGAAAGCAAATCCCACTTAATTAGAGACTTTTATCATGTGAGGGTGTGCATTATGCACTTCAGCCCCTTTTTGTTTTAATTATTACATGCACCTCCCTTTGCATGAATATGTCAATCAAATGGAGGTCTTTTGCATACATACCCATTATTTCTTATGGTTTCACATGCAAGTCCATATATATATTCACTTACTTATGTGAGTGAAGTGCTTTACTTGCATATTAACCCCTTACATTTCTTTTGCTATATCTTTCTAAGGTCCCTTCTCACTTAACTGGGAAACCCACTTGTATACATTTAGGCCCCTTTTACTCCACAATATTTACACTCTCTCTTAAAAACTCAAGAGAAGTCCATTATTGCTTTTAAATCCATCCTAATAGAATTATATTAATATTAGTAAAGGAATTAATTAATGTAAGGCATGATTAAAGAGAATAATTAGAAAAAGATTATATTAGGCCGAAACTAGAGTGAAGCATCTTACGATTCGCCATACAAGAAACATCCACATCACAGGCGTATGTCGACCTTGTATCGCACGGTATATCCCTACGGATTTGTATGGGAGCCAGTATAATATCCCATTATAGACCCTAGTTTGAGCCATACTGGGCTGCCTTATAGATTCTTGGGATTGTAAAAGAAGAGGCCATTTAAGCTGCCCTTTAAGTTCTATACTTTTGAACATTATAGGAATCCGCACTTGTAGAGGCGTGTTTGCTTCCAAATTACTTCATTTTGGCCCCAAATTATGCTTCAAAAGCTTCTTTTGCTCCCGGTTATTATTGATGTATACCCTATTTACCAAAAATAACCTTTTTAACTACCCCGACGGACTATATTTTTCACCAAAATAGCATGTGAAATATACATGAATATGATAGGAAATTATGATCAATTAAAGCACTTATCAAACATCCTCCACACTTATAAGGTTTGCCTTTTGTCCTCAAAGCAAAGAAAGAAGAAATTAGCACAAAGATGATGTAAGTTAATTTTAAGCCTCTCTTACTATGGTAGCGATGTTTACTACTCCTATTCTAAGTTCACACCATTGGAAGTGTGCATTCTCCTATTTCCAACACTTGGCCGCGGGCTTAGATTGATGATCTTGTGACAGTATGTTTTTAGATTTGCTTAGCTCATGGCATTAGCGTCCACTCACTTCCACTGACATGTTCTAAAAGTCCCTAGTTATAACAAGCATACCTTTAACTGTGAACTCTAGAAGATCCTTGGGGCTCTAAGGACAAGGCGACTAACCCTCTATTAATGGCAAAGCGTTGCGGACAAGTTTGAAACACTATAAGGAACCACTTATGGTTTGCGGTATGCTTCTCTAGCATTTAGCTTGACCCATATGGGTTTCCACGTGTACTGCCTCTCTAGAAAGTCTTGGAAATCCCTTGTTTTTAACACCACATATCTTATGCAGGGAACTTGTCCATAATGTATGGGGGTATTTTTAGGTCCTTTGCTTAGCTCCCTAACTTTGACATTTTAACCCTCGAGAATAGCTTCAAAAGTCCCTTTTTTCTTGAAAGCATTATCCATTATCCCTTGTTTATCAAAAGTATTTTACTTCTTAGAGTATTGAAGTGGGCTATATTTTTCGCAAATAGCAAAGCAAAAGGTATACTAGGGAAATAATGAACAAATTCAAACTACTTATCAAACATCTCACCACTTAAAAGCGTTTTGCTTATACTCAAAAGTACAAAACAATTAAAACAAAAGGAGAATTGACAGAGTGTTGAACCTCCCTCATAGGAGTGTTTAATGAGGGTCACAATTTTAAATCGCACTTTCACTTTCGCATGTAACATACACTTTGCATGTGCTATTTGGTGAAAATCTAGCCCATTGATACTTAATTGGTGATATTTTTGATTAAAAGAGGGTTTAATGAAGAGGCTTCTCCGGGAGAAAGAAGACTTTTGAAGCTCTTTCAGAAGGGGCAAAAGCTGTCCATTATAGAAGCTATGAGAGGATCTACAAATGCTCCCATATATTATGGAAAGAAGTTTCGAGATTTTGAAGTCAAAACAAAGATTTTTTGGACACTCTATATAGAAGAAAGAAAGCTTGGGCAAGCCAAATGGGTGCTCACGGTACTTATACCCATACTGCTACAACATTTTCAGGGTTGCTTTCTGATAAAACATATTGATTTTTTATAAAGAGGCGAAAACAGAAGAAGCTCAGAATTTGACATCTGTCCACGCGATGCAGATTTTGCAGCTATAGCTATAGTATTTTTAGCCCATTCGCGGTGATCAGGGCGGCCAGTGCAGGGCATTTATTTTGGGCCCTTTTTATCATGATTTTTCAGGTCCGAAATGGGCCAACACGGACTGACAAGTGTCATCGCCATAGCTTTTCTACCAGGCTGTAAACCCTATAATTACCCCTAAGTTTTTTAGAAGGTTAGAAAAGGCGTCTTGAATGTTACATTCAAAAGGAACTTTTGAAGACCTTGATAGCTGCGGGGTTTGGTAGGTTATCATCATCAAGCACTTTCCCACGGCTTAAGGAAAAACTTGGAGGGGAGATTCATCATTGATCCATACCGCGAGCCACCCGGTAAGCGATAAAGGGAAGGAAGGCGTATTTTATTATGTTTTATTACATGTGGCTTCTTGTATTATTTTTCTTATTTGGATTTGTGTTACCCTTTCATTGGGGGAACTATCTTTGGCATAGGCATTTGGGGATGGTGAGGCCACGGGTGTTAATATGTTGGAGATCTTGATATTGATTATTATAGTTATTTATTTAGCTTTAATTTTGACAACTATTGAGTCTAATTTTATTGATTTGGAAGTCTACATTCTTGAGAACCAACCCGGATTTGCCGAATCCAATACACCAAAGGAAGAAACAAGCGCCTTAACTTCATGTTAGCGTGCATGCTTACTCAATAGAGGGATTGTAGTAGGTACAAGCTGAGAGATGGGAGTTACCAAGGAGAGTGAGCTCATTCTATCACGTCTTATTCATGCTGAAATGCGCCCTTCCAAGAATTAGGGTTTTTCCTAAAGCGCTAACCACGGTGAGGGGTACTAGGATTTAGTAATTGCCTCAAGAGTGGGATAGAGAAATATACATTCTAAGGCATCCTTGGTCCAAATTTACGCAACCTATGCAAGCCTTAAATCGCACGCTTTTTGTCTATCTCTACTTAGAAAACCCGAGGAGGGGTTCATTGCCTTAACTCTACCTTCCTTCTATAATTGATTGCCCCACGATTTTACCCATTTTTCTTTTGGAGTTTCAGTTCTTAGAGTTTTTCTCTTAGATTTTCTTAGTTTTAGGAATTAGATTAGAACTTCACAAAATTTCGGATAGACAAGATAATGGCCAGGTAGTTTTTAGGAATGGGGGTTAGTACTTCACAAAATTTCGGATAGACTAGATAATAGACATAAAGTAAGTTACTAGTATTTCTCCGGTCTGCTTTTGAGTTCGACACTTCGACTATTCAAAACCCCATTACACACTTGCAGGGGTATCGCGTTCGAGCAAGTTTTTGGCTTTTACCGATTGCTTAGGATTGAAGGATTATAAGGAATACATGAAATCTTTTTAATATAGTAATTAGTTTTTAAGATTTTTGACATTTTTCTTTGATTTATATATATAAAATGAAAAAACTTTGGCCATTATTTGCTTTTTGATCTCTTACGTGTGGCGAGAGTACCATTTTTGAGTGCAAGATACAAGGAGTTTACACATTATAGATATGTCTCAAAATCAGCATTAGAACAAGAGCTATAGTTGAAGCTCTTAGAGAAAAAGATCAACAAGAACTTATCAACAATAGAAACCAACTTCGAGAAGATACCCACTTGCAATAATATTTAGGGACAACCAAAGCTATCCTAGCTATCGGTATAAACAACATTATAGGTGCCCTCAACAGAGTATATAATGATTTTGCCCTATATTCTCTCTATCTCCAAAGAGTAAGATGGATTAATTATCCTTCAAATTTTCGGTATGAGCAACTATAACAAAAGAAAGATTTTTCCTATGACTTCATAACTCTATAGCCAAGAGAGTTGCCTACAATATTATAGGAAATTCATCACAGACAACCCTAGAAAATTTAAGTTGGCTTAAAGAGGTCTTTGTTGACAATTTTGTGCAAAAGTGAAAGGGAGTATTTTCTAGAGCTTCCAATAATGTGCACTAATGGACAACCCACTCTCCGGTGATGTTGAGGAAGAATTAAAAGTCATGCCAGCTCTATGGATATGGATAAGAAAAATAGAATTCTTAGGAATGAAAATTGCCAAGGACAATCTTAGTTTGACAAATAGTTTGGAGGCCAAGAAGATGTTGTCGGATTTTTATGCTTGCATTGTAAGAGAAAGTCCTCTTGCATTCATTTGAGGGAGTTGGCTAATTTTATATCACTAGCAAATAGAAGTTGAATTTGGAAGCCCGTTGATGACACAATTACAAATATGCAGAAGCCTATCTTCACAAGCTTGAGAACCGATGGGAGAACCTCTAAAAAATTAATTTTTGATGAACAAAGGAGTTACAGCTGAGACAAAGAAGAGGTGGAAGAATGTGTAGAGTCTAGAAAGGATGAACAAGTTAGAAAAAGCAAAGCGAGAAAACACTTGAATAAGTTCTCACTGCTATGAAGGCGACATGCATATAAAAGCGCATAGGAGAAACAACGAGGAACAACAATAGAGGCGAGGAGGATGATTCCAACAATTAGAGGATGCATTGCCCAAGCCAAAGATTAGCAAGACAATTCCAGACCAAACTATTTCCACTGGAGGCCCTAAAGGTAATTCGACGAAACCTCCACAAAAGCACTACCCGAGAGAAAGTATGTTTTAATTTTACATGGTAAGTAGCCATGGAATTTGCTTGTAGGCATGAGAGGCAGCACACCTTTTCAAGCCTCCATGTGGTTGCAGAAACAAATTACTCCAAACTAGTAAGCGTTAGCAGTAGCTTTTTTGAGGAAGGGTAACCAAATGTTTAGAAAAATTTGTTTATGTTTTTCATTAGTTAGGAATAGTTTTTAGGAGCCAATAGAATTTATAGCATCCTTGATCATTTCAATTTTTCGCGAAACTCCTTAAATTCCAAATTAATTAGAGGGTCAATTTTGCAAGAGTCCCACTTTAGGGTTTTCATGTTTAGAATGCATACTGAAATACTTAAGAACCTTGAAAAACCTTGTAAAATCTAATTTTACCCTTGAAGCCGGATGGGGACCCAGGGCGGGCAATCTTTTGATTCCGTGCAGTAAGCGAACTTTTGATCCCCACGAAAATTAAAGGGAAAAGAAAAACAGTCGAGATGGAACCCGTACGAACTTTAGGCGAATCTTTCTAACTTTCGAAAGGGTTTTATCTTAGTATTTAAAGCGGTGCAATCCACATGGTCCCTAGATGTACCCATTTGACTCGGTGACTTTTTTGTAAAGTTAAAGAGGAGGCGACTGTTTCACTTTCACTTTCTTTTCTTCTCTTTGCAAAACCCTAGAATTCCACCTTTTTGTTTTCTCCCCTTACACATCATACGCCTAAAGGCCCTCCACTTGCATCTCCAAGCATCGATTTGACTCTAATTTCTTCATTTGCACTTATTTTAGTTGATGAGGAAGGTGCCAGGGCATTTGAGGATCGAGGGACTCATCTTTTCTTTTTATTTTGCAAATAATATTTATTTTTCCTATATTTTATTATTCTTGAGCTATAATGATCCCTTCTTGCCTGCGTAGGGGTTGAAAGAGAGTGCACATATGTGGCGGTATGGATATTCACCACTGAACTTGAGAAAAATTGGAATCATCATTTATGGAGATTGGGGAAGTTTACATTTGTCCTTCTCCTTATGTTTCATTTCTTAACCATCACTTTTTATGATTTATTGTATGCATTAAGGACAATGCCACGATTCCTAAATGCATGGAGATGGGTATCTCTGAAATTCATTGAAAATGTCGTTATACCAGTAAATTCAGCTAGCAAATATTTATGTGAAAAATACATACTTATTGTACAGCGATGATGGCTTTGTTTGAAAATTTTCAGTTTTTCTCTAC